>UZAE01000043.1:0-48073 GCA_900617975.1 Rodentolepis nana | reverse complement strand
ATCCCTACCACAGTACTCATCTTACCCTCTCCGAGCCTTTGTGTCTGTCTGTTTCTTTTACACCTGTGAATCACTCTTCTGTTCCCCTCCCGAATACTTCTCACTTTGATGTTCCTCCTCCTCTCTGTGAAGCCAGAAGTCAACTAAAGGGCTAATGATAACTATCAAGACTCCTGCCATTTGAAATAAATAAAATCCTAATAAATAAAATATTGGCATAGTTATTAGCGTCTTCCGGCTCAATAGTTAAATCTGCTATGGAAGTTTAGTAAAAAGCAAATTTGGTTTTACATACATCGCAAACTCGATCAAAGAAAACTAGCCGTTTACCTGACCTCACGATGACCGCAAGTTATGACAGGCCACGGCATTATTGCCCCCTGACTACAAATTTTGACTTCTTGGCGAAGTATTAACTGAAAAAGACAAATTCCTACACTAAAGTCAAAAATCTATAAATAACTCGAGCTCACAATTGCCAATGGAAGATTAGATTAGTGATTCACCTACTTAGAAAAAGTCGTCAATCACTAACGATTTCGATCAAGGCATCTCGTTCTTCATTGTTCGTGGGTGCTCTTCTGAAGACAATTCTGTCGCCATTAAGAGAGTAGATACGGAGTATAAACTATTCATCAAGGGGGTGGGAATTGAAGTTAAAACTTAAAGTAACATTAAAAGTAAGTTAGCCGATTAAATGTGGAAGAAAAGCACCAGGCAAATTAGCTATAAGCAAATGAGATGAGACTTTGACCAACAACAAGCAGACCCTCGAAATCTGATGGCAGGACATTTGGAGTTGAATATCAAGGCCTTGAATGACCTCAACCTGTTATGAGAAGTCGTGAAATTATGCCGCTTTTATTAGGTTCCGAAAACCAAACCACAAAGAAAGGTATCTCAGCCGTGTCATGGACTTCAGTTAATTGCAAATTGAGCTGTCCACAAAATTCGATCGCCAATGCATAGATCCACACAGCCAAAGGGACTGGAAACTGATTGTAAAAAAGCACATAATCTAAGCGTTCAGCAGGCCTTAAACATTTTACCGATTGATTAACCAAAAAATCTTTCATGTATACTAACAAAGCCAGAGAGAAATGTACCTTAGCTTTGCCATGACAACTAAAAGTAAGCACAAATTCTCCCAGACGCGTTTCACTCTGCCTGACCAGAAACACTCCATCCGACAAGCCGGAAGCCACTGAGTGGTTCGTTCCAGACGAGGAGAAAAGCGCTGTCGGGGAACCACCATTGCCTCCACTTCCCTCTGTCGTTGTAATCCCATCCACTTCAGCCGGCTGTCCGAGCACGAATGCGGTGGCTGCTACTCGCGACAAAGTCCCATGGTACCAGGGGTAATTGGAGAGCAACTTATCACATGCAAAGGGATTACTACTACAGCTGTTGTCCAGATGGCCACCGGTGGTCACATCGCCAGATATTGTGACGACTGCGGTATTTGGTGCAGTGGTGGTGGTGGTGGTAACTGAAGGGTGTTCTGTTGGCGCGATTCGATGGAAAGCGGCGGGTGGTCGGGAAGGAAGCGGACATACGAGAGCTAGAATGAAGGTAAGAAGTTATGTAACAAAAATTCAACCGGAATAAGGACATAAATATCAAGCGAACCCAGTTCTTTGATTGCAAGTCAATTTCTATGGCGTCAAAGCAGGCAAGTAATGAGAAACGAAATGCAATTAGAGTACGTGGTTCCAACAGGTAAAGGTTAGAAGGCTTAAAAGTCGGTATAAATGAGAAAAAGACTACTTGCTAAAAAATTAAAAATATCTGCATCTTTTTCAACAGAGAGGCTGGAGGATGACCTCTAACCATAAATTATTTAGGCGAATGATGTAGATTGGTATAAAATGTATTGATACTTCAGCTTATTACCCTGATTTTGTGTATATTTTGTTTATAGACTGAAGGTAAATTTGAATGAACCTTTAGTTGATATTCAGAGAAATCACCTGGTGAAAAGGCTTGAAGATTCAACGAAAATCCTTTACCTCAACAAATAAATAGTCACGGCAAAAAGCAACATAAGAAATGTAACTAGAGTGAAGATCCAGTCTCTGACATCCATTGAAACCCATCAAGACACTAACTAAATCACCGCACTCAGCCATTTATCCACACCCATGAAACTGCATTACGGATAGAATTAGCAATATCTAGTCATGGGAAAGAAACTGATTAAGAGAAGACGCAAATCTCTATGGGTTAATGACAGACGAGTTTTAATTAAAATTCAAAATTAAAAACAGGTGTTAACCTGCAGTTTCTTGAATCGTTGAGAACTTCACTGAGGACCATTTGTTCTAGGAAGTTCTAGCATCTATTTCGGCATGAAATTCTGTGGGCATCACCCCATTTACGATTGAATGAATGATTCTCAAATGTCATGGTATATACCTTCTCGAACATCTAAGTATCCAGAGATCTGCATATGCCATACATGGAGGTCAATTACTTTCTTTGATTATGTTTAGAGGGAGAAAAAGCTTCAAATAGGTTCATTTTATAATAGAAATAATCACTAGATTCCACTCGACGCATTCAATTAAAATGAGACACATAGCATTGCTGCAAATAAAGGCAAACTTTCAGTGAAAATTGCAACAGGCAAAGACACTCCCGAAACAAGATAACTCGAAGAAAACTCAATATTGCATAGCGACGAACATGTACACTCGGAGTTCAATGTCCATCGGTGTCCACAGAGTGAGTGAAACGACCAAAATCAATAGTTAATTTATGACTAATTAAGGAAAGAGAGAATTCGATTTTTTTCATTAAGGGAGCTCCGTCATCCAAGAAAAATGGTGAACTTGGAAGTTAATACTGAAATAGGTAAACCAAATGAAATAGGGGAATAAGAGAATGAAAGCTTACTTCCAGCACCCTGAGAAGTGAGCGGCTGTTGAGAGGAGATCTGTTTGGGCATAAGGGAGGAATTCGACTGCTGCGAGTGGGACTGTGGAAGATGGTGGTGATGGTGGTGGTGGAGAGTCGTGGAATCCATCATCATACCTGTGTTGGAAGAGTCTGAATGCTGACGTGCAAAGTCATCACCAGTGCCAAGCAGCTTCGACTTTGGAGCGGAACTGAAAGGTAAATGCATGCCAACTTTTACGACTTTTAGAAAGTCGATCGCACCATTTTAAACACTTAATCCTATCTATTCCAAATCCTCCCCACTAGTGGGAATCCATGAAATCCCACGTGCCACTTTATAATTGATAATAAATCGAAAGATCAATCTGGCTGACAACTTGCTACAACATCACAACAACTAGGCGAAAAGGAATGCCAATGGATAAAAGAAGCATAGAATGAATAACACAGAGAGGACACAAAGTGGAAGAATTTTCGAAAGTGAGTCCCAGAGATGTAGAAATAGAATACTCCTTGTCCTCTTATCGAGTCAATACCCAATACACCTCGATAACTGCCAATTATTCAGGGATGAGAAAAAAAGTACAACAGTGTCGGGGGGGGGGGAAGGGGGGAGTAAAAGGGGAGCTAATAATTTTCAAAGCTCCAATTTACATTTCACTTTACTTTTTTCCTAACTCGGCTCTAATTGAACAAAGCCAATAATGTGTATTTACTCTCCATATTTGCTTTTGAATCCCCAACTGCGTTTTTTCCACACGTGTACACAAACAATCAGAAACGTCGAAGAAGAAGCCAATTTAGCAAACTACAGTAAATAAACGAAGAAAAATCAAACTAAATTACTTCTTCTTTTTCGTTGTAAATTTAGATTTGCAATCAATGTCAATGGATTGGAAGGCGTAAACAAACCTCGACATTATCTCGATTGGGAGAGTTGATAGTAAAAAAAGGATGAATTCCCCCTCCCCCCAACTGTTTGCTACAACAGGCAGCGTGGATTTGGTATAAACAGCGTAAACAAACAGTAGTCGCTATACACAGCCCGGAACGCACGTCTACTAATCTAGAAGACACGAGATCGATGCTCAGCTGGTTAATAAGTGAGGTGGCAGGAGAGCTACCAATTAAAAAAAAACACTTTTCTAAATGGCTTCGGTGTGTCTTACTGCCTCCATAAGCACATCTTAGTTTGCCTGTTTGTTAGTTTTTAATCGTCTGGCTATAAGCGCATATGCGTATAAGGATGTATTTATAAAATCAACCCAGATTAAATTCCTTCAACTCTTTGGCCCTAATTATACCCATATATATCCAAGCTCACCTCAATAAAGGCGGAGCGACCTGCCTCTGAAACTCGAATCCCGAGTTTGTCGTTGTCGCCGTCGAGGAAATAGCTGTCGTGGGAATAGGTTGGATGAGTTGAGGAGGTGATGAGAGTGAAGGCAGAGGTGGAGGAATCGGTTGAGCTGAAGGATTGCCGCTGCCGCCGCTGTCAAGAGAAACCAACCAGTCACCACCACTGTTGGCATGATGATGACCTCCAGTGCCGGGTGAGGGCGGTTGGCGAGCAGCAATGGCGGATGCAGCTGCAGCCGCCAGTGTGGTGGGATTTGTGAGGCAACGGCGAAGAGGTGGGAGACATTTGCGAATAGCTGCTAGCCAACAGGCTGCCTCATTGGAAGAGGAGGCTTCGAAGATCTTCTCATCTCCAGACTCCGTCTAAATGAAAAATAGGTACATTCAACGCGAAACGAATGTAAGGGGATAGAGAGTACAAAAAAAGAAAGAATAGAAATAATCACCTTTAGAAGAAAGACGTAATTACGGAAGTCAGTGAGTTCTGCAGGTCGTAAACGACGGAGATCAGCTATTAGACTACAGGTGATACCGTAACGAGGACAGTTGGACTAAAAATTATCAGAATAAACGTAAATGAGAATAAAAACATGATTGAAATAACCACGAAAGCTTGATTAAATTTGATCATAACCTTTATCGAGTCAACTTTGGGTTCGAAAAGTGAACCTTTCCATGACGACTTGCTCTAATTATTGGTGTAAAGAGAAATTATCTTAAGTGAAAGATTAACACGACATTTCTATCACTTGATTAATTTTCCCTTTCAAGACAATTCCCGTATGCATCTCAGAAGAGCACTTTCCAAACCAGAACTTATAAAAAGTGGGGTTTCAAATGAGAAGAGCATATATCTTAGCTTCCTTTCGATTGGCCAGTACCCGCTGGCATTGATGATCGCACCATTTATCGGATTATGCCAATAAGTGTAGTAATCACTACGCCAACTAGGGTGAATAACGCAGGTAGAGCTATAAAGAAGTCAACTTGGGATGATAATAAATCGATAGGTAGAGCTAGATTAGGAGCATAGCAAAGAGGAGTGAATATAGAATAATCGGATCTTAGACTACCATTTCACAATAGTCACTCAGCGTGTGTGGGTTCGATCGTAAATGGTAGCGCCAGACAAGCATACAATGCCACACACACATACACATTTCCGGTCATCTACGAACTCTTAAAAAAGGCCAGGAGTGAGTTAAATCTACATCCCAACGAGTTTTACGTCTTCGTTCATGTCAAAAACAACACAGCAGAATTGACACGCACACATACACACACACAAAAGTTAAATCCAACTTGAAATTTACCACAAAGGAAACGTGAATTTCAGCTTCAAACAACTGGAATTCTAACGAACGGAAAAAATTAGAAAATAAAAAAGACCAAGAAATCCAGTCGCGTATCGATTGAGAGTGCGAAGAGTGCACTTACCACCCCCACGCACCCGGATATTGATTATTGGCCTTCTCAATAAATCTAAAACCCTTTTCCAAAGTACACTTGATGAGGAGATAGAATCATACAGAAAATCAATTTCCTCCACCCTCACTATTATGGCAAGCCATTCCAACCACATTTGATGTTAATCACATAAAGCGTACCTTCATCCATGCACTCGAAGTGATCTCGAATACTGAGTATCGGCTTTAGTAATAATGACCAAGTCGTTAAACGAGAGCGTTTTTCAAAGTCCACTATGGGCAATGGGGGATAACATCAGGGAACTCCAGTCGAATTTCGGCCCTCTCTCGATCAGAAAAATCGGTATTTCAGCGCTGATGAACTAATCAGCTAACCATTCTAAGTTAAATAACCCTTCGGCAGAGGCCAACCCATGCGACACTTGTATGAGAAGAAGTAGCAAGGGCCTTCTTTGAGTGTTAGCTCCATGGTAATGGGTAAAACAATCAATTAACTGTTACGACAAAGCCCTAACTTCGATGCTCAAACACTATTTTCGGGGCAATCTGCTGAGCCAGCACAATCAGATCAAAGTGCCCGTTATGTTGTTTTCTTCTGGTCACAGCAGCATCGTAGTCTCCGTTTCAATTATCCAATTAATGGCGGATTCCTCTCAGTGTTCAGGGGGCACTGAAAAGCAACCAAATCCGCAGTTTTTGAGGCCGGTTCAAAGCATTATGTAAAAATCACGTGGATGTATGAAGAAAGGTTTGAACTTTAAAGAAAGCCTAGTTTGCGTGAATGTCTTCCGCCCATCTGGGAAAAATAAGCAAATATTTTTCTGAAAAATGATCTCGAACTACCCAGGCAAATGGGTGAAATAAAATCTAAATAGTGGACGAATGAACATTTAGCATGTACAATTAAGACGTATGGCTTAATAATTATCTGCCGAAAGAGGCTTTTAGACAAGAGGCTCTGGAACACGCTCGCCCCCTTAACAATGAGGGTCATTTCAAAGAATGCATATTTAGCTAGGCTGGCCAGCCATTGCGCTGACTACGCCAATGACGATAAATTAATTCCGTCCACGTGATCGTCTCGTTCTCTCTCCCACTCTCTCCCTCGCTCATTTGCAATATAAACATAAGATGGCTGTGGACGAACAGACCACATTATCCGTTAGGGGAGAGAGAGTGGAGAAGGAGGAGCGAGTTACAATATAATTTTTATTTTGAATATAAAGCAGTTAAGGCAAAAGTATGTTAATGCCATGGCTCCCGTTACATACGAATAAAACGAACCCCACTCCACCCCCCCCCCCTGCAATCCAGGGAGAGGAATATGAGCGGTGATATCCCACTGACTTTTGATGTCGTGGTGAGACACAAAATAGGAACTTTCCGCTGCCTCCAGGGTGATCCCATTACTAAACTACTGACTTGGATTGCTCAGCACTCAATCATCAATCATTGCCAAAACCAGAAAGGCTGAAACAAGCTTGAATACGTACATTCAAATAAGATACAACGCGGTTATGCCTCATATTCTGTTTCTAAGAAATACCCGGTCCTAAATATAAGGCAAATAAGATAAGTGACATTCCACTAGTCTAATTTATTTTTGGACTTATTCTACCATAAGACGAAACAAAGCATTAGAAGCTGTATGTGTGAAGGCATATGATTCTACCAGCCAATTAGAATGGGTGCAATACTTAAAAAACCATGTTCTATCACTTTTATGAGCCCCGCCTCTCCCTGCCTAAAGGAGAAACCAACAAGTGTCCGAGGAACCGCGGGAACTATCGAGAAGTTTAAATGATAAGCCAACAGCACACGAGTTCCGTGTGAATTACTGTACACTAGTTCTCCACTCTCTCTCTCTCTCTCTATCTTGTAATTTACATTTAGACATTTCAAACTCATCAGACTTCCTACTTACAATAAATTCTTCCCATTGAAGTTCTAATACTCTTCAAATTTCTTATCGAAGCTGTGAGAGCATGACGGATGCAGGTTGTACGCAAGATCTGACTTTCCTCTTCAAGCGGACTGAAGATATCTCGATGGTGATTGGTCCACATATTTTATTCATTCACTCCAGCCCCCCAGAATCTATGCAACTTAATTCTGCCAATACAAGGAAAGAAATTACTAAACTTTTTCTTCCGATCACTAACATCAGAGATATCAAACTCCTCTTCATTCAAAAATCCATAGGTCTGGAGGAGTCGATGAAAGCAGGGTGATTATCAGAGACTACCGAGGCTATCTTACCTCTCATTTGTATATGACAGTCAGCCAAGCACGGCAATGGTACAGAGATATAAGCATAGCCTTCCGCAATGCCATACCCAACATCAACCCATGAATATCACGTGACTGGAACGAATAATTAGTAGATGGTAGTATTCACATAAAAGCAGTGTCTACGCCCTCTTATACCTTCATTCAAACTACTTTCTCTCGTATATTCCGTGAGAGTAGTCAACGCGGTGGCAAGCAGTAAGCAAAAAAACTGCACCATGCAGAAAGAGCCGAAAGCATTATGATGATAAGTCACAAATCGCCATGCGTCCTGATCTAACTCCCACCCCTCCACCCCCCCCCCCACTCCCCTTCCTCAAAATTATCGCTTTTTCGAATTGGAAATTAAGGGAATTTGTTACATAATGGACAATTAATAGTGGAAAAAGGTTTTTTTTCCAAGTTTTTTTTGAAATCTTTCCTTTGTAGATTACCAGGAAGATGAAGAGGTTTTCAGTGTCTGGGGCACCCATGACGTCAAGTGCACCCAATACACTAAATATATTGATTCAGTATGGCAGGCATTTTCTCGTAAACAAATTCTCATGGGCTAAAAATTAATGATTTCTGAGATTATAGAGCCCAACCACCCACTGGCTCTAAAAAAACGGACATTAGAACCACATCGCAACAAATTAGATTGGGCGAAAATTGTGGAGATTATCTACTTAATAAAAAAATGAAATAAGGCAATAAAAAGATAACATACTGAGATAAAGAGTTGAATAAATAAACGAATGAGTATCAGTGAAGGCACTATACTTTAAGGATGTCATCCTGAATGAAACACACATTAAAGTATTGAACGAGACCAACAAGTATTGGTTAATAATTTAAATATTTTGATTTTAACATAGATAGGAGAATTATTATTAAAATAATGAAAACGATATTGATACACATATTAAGAATAGATTTAATAGAAATGAAGCAGATAATAAACAAGTTAATATTCACCTCAGGTGGTGTATAGACCTCAAGCACATAACCGGCAGACGTCCGCATGAGTAGGAGTCGCGATTTCGCCCACTGAGGATTATCTTGTAGTACCAGAAGACCCGTAACCGAGAACGCTGAGGAAATGGACGACGCAGAGGGAGGAGGCGGGGTGCACACGCCACTCACACCACCACCACCGCCACCACCTCCGTTTCCCAGACCTCCCGGACCCAACCATTCAGTTAGAACACCTTCAAGAATACACTCGCCAAGTAGGAGGATATTTGCACCGGGTGGTCGACACTGTCTACTCGCCTTAGCTTGATGATATGCAATGATACTAAAAAAGAGAGGGGTACATTAAGTAGGAAGATAGAAAAGTGACGTTTTACTCCACTTGTAGCAACTTCACATGAATAACGTATAGAGAGAGAGAGGGGGTGGGGGTCGGTATCAGTACAAATAAGGAAATATTGAGAACTGATCAGAGGTCACGAGATCAATACCCATCGGTACACATTCAGTGACGTAGGTACGCAGCTACACTGTCTAATTCTGACAAGCAAGAGAGGAGGTGAAATGTGACTTCCTATTAAAAGTAGGTCGATCATAGCAACTTTTAACTCAAGTCAAAGTGCTGTAAATAAGTCCCAGAATAGGCTTAGAAAGCATTTTTTCAAGAACTATCGGCGTGTTATGAAAAGTGGGTCAAGTAAGAAAAGGAAAAAAACTCGACCGAACCCAATCAACAAAAATGAAAAAAGCAGAGTTCATGTCTTGAGTTGGATTGTGCAATCCTCATCTAATGGGCAGTTCACGCTCCAAAGTGCAAAGTAAGTGAATCGTCTCTCTCCGATTTCTGAGTAAATTCTTGCCTCCCATTTCAAGTACATATCGATCGGCTGTTTAATTGTAATGACCAGTTACCCACTTCATTAATTTTTTTCCAATGGTTTAAGAAGGCAGAACTTCTAACTTATTAAACCTCAAACAATGGTGCTCACCCAACCTGAACGCTAGTAAAAATAAGTGGCAAAGAATATCAAACACAAGAAACATTCAAGTATCCCCACCTCATAATGTCGTCCTGAGGAAGAGGTTTCGAGGAAGGTGAGGAAGTTAAAGCTCCGGAATTCGGCGACGGTCTTCTCCTCCACAACAACACAAACGATCGCCTCAACCAAGATCCAGGTTTCCAACTTCTCTCCGCTTTGTGGTGATGATGCCCCTGAGAGCTAGGCGACAGTGGGAGGTGAGACTGCCCTGAAGGAAATGTAGAAGGAAGCGAGGCCGTGGCAGAGGCTGTCACCTTCCCCGTAGAACGTTGAGCAGCAGCGGCAGCGAGAGCAGCTGCAACCACAGTGCTGGCATTGACGTAAGAGGATGCTGGATGACCGCCTGGAGTCGAATCACCACAACCACCCCCTCCGCCGATAAGGGAGAGAGATGAGGAGGCGGCATTTGAGGATTCCTTCTCGTCCAGACCACCTTCGGAGTCAGCTCGATCACAGAATTCACCGGCCTCATCCGCCTTGGATTGTTGTTTTTTCTTTCGAAGGGAGTCTACAAAAGAGGAAGGTAGTAGAGTAATGACGACTCGCTATATTGAGACTTTCTTAGTGAGTTATGGAAAAGCATTTGACTTCGCCAAAAATTAATAAATCAACCCCTCTACTAATGATCTAATTAGCAATGAGGTGAAATATCGACCAGTGATTAAACAAACAAATCGACAGGTTAAGAAACCTAATAGAACATTTTCGTCCCATGGGCGCTGAATTACCTATAACTAATTACCGTTTGCTGCTGATGCGTCTCTGTTAGAACAGGCAATCTCACTCATCCACTAGGTATTTTGATAATAATAATAATAATGTTAACATTTTCTTAAAAATATCACAGTAATCGAGCTATATGACTACTGCATTCTTTCTAATAGATCTAAGAAATTCGTGCCAAAATCTTGATAGAATGAGAAAAAGTACCATGTACCTCCAAGGGGATTCCATGATGAAAAATACCTACGTTTGAAGATTTGAGGAATACAGTTAGAGAATGAACTAAAATGTACCTATGCGAAGAGCAGAATTCTACGCCACTCACAAACAAGAAAATATAAATTCGGTTGACCCTACACAATTGTGCTTTTCAACTATACTTTAAAATACTCTTGGACTCAACACCTATGCTGGTGTTGAGTACATTTTATTGGTAATATAACTCATTATCACATGACAGACGCTGTCAATACATTGACGTTCTTCCTTTGAATGCCAAGCCATAAGTACTGTGGAATAGTTTTATTTTCATCAAAAACATCCTCTTTGCATTCCCCTCCCTTAATAAGCGGAGCTTGGCAGACACACCAAATGGTCACACGCAAAGAGAGCACTCATAGGGCTAAAGCACATACACACCATTTTTGTCTGAGTTTGATTAGTGTAGTCCTCCAGTCAGGAGCCTCTCCACTCTATATTTTTTTGCAAAGAAGATTGGGAGTAATTAGAAGTGGGTATATGCGAGAGTACAGATCCAGGACCACCCCCATTATACATCAATCAATGGTACTAAGTTGATAAACTCCTTAACTAACAATCATACTCACTATGCCCAAAACCATAAATCGAAATAGATTGCTTGAATCTACTTGGTAGACGGAGGTGTAAGATTGCTTACTAACAGGGAGGGTAGGCAAGGAATGAGGAGTTACGGGGCCCTATAAAAGTGAGAGAATGAAATGGAAGGCACAATGCAATGGGAGTATTCGTACTTCCGATAAGTTTAGCATTTCAAGGGGGGGAGGGACAACCAAAAAATATTCAACCTTCAAAAAAAAAACAACCATTCATTTTTTAAGGCTTCCGATAACTGAGTCTATAAGCAATGAGGTATCGAGAAGCAATATAACACGGTCCATTAACTCAGTTAGATTTGAGAATATATATTGATTGTATTTGCTATTCATGCCTAATCCCTCAGGGCTGCAAATTGACGTAATTGAAGGAGTGATATGACCAACTGTTCAAGTGCATTTAATAGACGATAATACATATTGATGAGTTCATCTCAATAACCAGAGATATAATAACGAATATAAAGTTTTGGCACTTATGCAATTGACCTCCTTATGAGAAAAAGGAGAAATAACACTAGAATTGAAGTAAAGTAAAATTTCAACATTCTGATTGCGCATTACGACGCACTTCTACTCGACTTCCCTTATTTTCACTCCTTAATGAACTTATTTGCTATTTTGCGTGTTCAGAGGCAACTCGAGAGTTAAAATTGGCAAGGGTTATTTGCTTCCATTTTTATTAACTACAATGGGCGTTTAAAACTGTTAAAACGCAGAAATTCCAAACAAAATTTACAGAATTCGGTGAAACAATCTTTTTAAGTACCACTCCTTCATGCTCAAGTCTCGTCGCTACCTAATTCTAAGTAAGTAGTTAACTAATTCCATGCCACGAAGCAGTTGTACATTCATGGCAATTAGTTGTTGTCTGAGTCTCAAGTACTCTGCAATTGAGTCGGAAAAGCAAAAGAAAATCCTAGTGGATATCTAGCCACTTAGGATTAGAAACCCACTGAAACATCGTTGAGAACTAAATTAAGAAACCAAAATGTCAGGTGGTCTTCACTTCTACCAAAATCACTTAACGTAAAAATTTGAGAACTACTATTGGAGAACGTGGCGGCAATTCAAATACTCGTAATTGAATTTCACTAACAATCTAATAAGCTGCACAAACCACTGAACCAGTTAGTACAAGGGGGTAATTGTGAGCGTTTTGATGTGTGCGCCTATAAAATTATCCAAGCGCAACCATATATACCAAACAAAGTAAATCACCTATGAAGGATGAATGCACAATTATTGAATGAACTTCATGAGGCATTGTTAGAGAGAGAAAAGTGGGATTAGGCCAATAGAATTTGTCACCAATTGAACCTAGTGAGCACTGCGATGTTAAGTAATGGAAGAAAAAAATACTGTTTCCTGATAAACCGGATCACTTTTATTGCACACTTCTCCTCCTTGTCCCCACCCGTCGGGTTTTTTTCTTGCCTTAGCATTAGTTATATTGTTAGAAAAAACGGGCCGAAAAATGTATTCGCAAACTTTAGATACTGAACGGGAATTCGGATTTCCGAGCCTAAAGCATTATAACTAGGATAAAAAAAATAATTATTCGAGGGTTGAAAAAAATACTTGAAGTTGTGAGATTAGCAATATGACGAATCCGTAGGGAGTTTTACAATGATAACAAGATTAAGGTACATAATTGCATCGGAGTTTGGCAAGCAATTCGAGCAATCATTTAATTAGTATAAATTTAAGGAATTCAATTAAGAAGAAAGCTAAAAGACAGTCATATTGAAAATAAATAGATAGCAAACCTCTTGAAAATACACACTTTAGACACACACACATTTTTGGCAAAGGCAACTCTAATACAAAATGCTCATTCCCTACTCCCTCAACTAATCAACCTCAGCGAATGTGGGCTAATCGTCCCGCTTGGTGGAAGTAGGAGAAAGATATCAAACCGCTGCTACCACCAATAACCTACTATGGAAAGTTCTAGCAACAATTGATCCGAGGTGCAGGAACTCGAGCTGTTTTATGGGACTCAAACGCGTCTTTATATCCCTCTCGTGTTGATTGGAAATATTTGACGAGGTTAGACATCCACATTACCAATAGGAAGCGATCTTGCGACATCTAACGCGGTAGAGGTGACTTATGGTCACTGCGACACCAGTTCACAACTTATTAAATGAAATTCTCTCCACGCGCATTAATTAAAAAGCCGGTCATGTGATGGAATTGCCAAATAATTTAGGTGCAATACGGATCAACATATTCCCAAATGACAATCGGCTGCAGTCAGCTAGATAAAAGACCTACGTGTCTAAATTTTATTGTGCCAAATGCATTTGCCCACTTTTACAAACAAGTAGATATCAGCATGTACTGAAGCAATTATCTGAACCAGAGGACAAAATCCTTGCTACCAAATTACAGTAATATGCATATTAGAATTTTACAAAGAATCAGTTAATCTAATCTTGTCAGCGCGCCAGTACAAGCAAACTATTAAAGTCCGTACGAAACTGATACATATAGGTACTTCAGTGCTGATATTCTGCCATACAGCAACAGCGGCAACAATTGAGGCAGTTTTGCGCTTTCGTTAAGACCAAACTTTCATGAGAAGCAGAACTAATATATGCACATATCACCCTATTGCAATTAGTCGGAGAGCAGAAAGAGGGCGGAGCCATATAACGTTTGAGGGGCGTGCGATGGACTTACCTCCACGTGGTGCACCCTGGGCAACGTATACTCATACGGCAGAAAAGTCTATTAATCGGCAGTTGACTTCTGACTTCAAACTACCATCACTCCACTGTGTGTCATATTCGACTAGTTCTACAGTACTCACCCCACCTTTCATCTACCTTTGTGTCTGTCTCTTTTACATCTTTAAAACACTCTTCTGTTCCTTCCCCCCCCCACTCTCGACCTTTTTCGATTTGATGTTCCTCTCCCTCTGTGAAGCCTGAAGTCAACTAAAGGGCTAATGATAACAATCATAAAGCCTGCAATTTGGTATAAATAAATAAATAAATATAACGTTTGAGGGTGGAACCAATCTTTCACTAGCTATTAGCATAGCAAATTATGGCCCTTCGATTCAGTTTACTAGAAAAGGTGATCAACTATACAAACTCTCGAATTGATTGATGGGTGAATGCGCTCTATGGCTAAAAAAGGTCTTCCCATTCTCCCTAAGAGACAAGGTGGAAGGAAAATACTTAGTTTATGCTAAAAACGTAAATAGAAAAATATGACACAAATTTTTTCGTCTCCATAACCAACAGGCACTATTCTTTCAGAGGTTAGAAGTCCGAGCTGCAATTGCAAGATTTTAAGAACAGAGGAACCAAAACCAGTTGTGACATAAATGATTAAAAATCGACAAAAAAACCTGTTGGGGGAAAACAACAAGATTTGGATATGGCAGACACTTTACTAAAGATTTTTTGAGATGGAGTAGCCTAACATTTTCATCTTAAATTTACAAAAAATAAGTGACAGCGGATGCGGGGTGTAAAATAAGAATGGTGGTGACATCTTCCCCCAACCTCCGCGTCTAGGAGTACTCTTGATTACTACCGGGACTTCGCATTAAGTGGGTAACTAACAAGAGCATAAAATGGCAATTGGCCACACTAAGATGACGAACCCTTATACCTTGCTTTAAGATTCTTGACGCACAATTTTAATAGTCATCCAATTCAAAGTAGTCTTCAAAATGGAACTATGACATCGTTCAACCAATTCTTAATTAGTACAACAACAAATTTATGTCCAAACGCCACCTCAAGTAAATTGCAACAGAAAGAAACAATGCTTGGATAAATTCTCATGATGATTTTTAGACCAAAAAATTTTTCCATTGTATAACATCGAAAGCCATTAGAAATTCTTGAAAAAAATTGGTCTGCTAGAAGTGGATCTAGCTTATGCTCTTGAAGATGGAGAAAACGAACTGAGCAGACAGCCCTTTCTAACTACAAGAAAGCAGTTAGCATAAGGCTAGAATGACGCGCAGTCGGCGACAGTATATTTCATTAGGACATAAAAGAGGAGAAAAATCGATAATTCGAGGAGACTTGGAGACGAATCGAACAGATAACTATGCCAAGTGAGGAATAAGTTGGATAAGAATTGTTAGGTAAACATGATAACAAATTAAACTTAGAAATGGAATGAAATAACTAAAGGTCTTTAGAAATGTTCGATTGGCCACTCTACCGCCCCCCCCCCTCCTCATCGCATATTTATCTCGAAAACACATTCAAAATGAGGGAGAAAGCTAATGAATTTCACAAATTGGCTGCAAAGGAAATCCTGAGTCAGACTACTCTAGATGGGGCAAGAAAAAAGGGACTGCATAATAAACCGAGGCAGAGGCGACATTAATACCCCAGGCGTACACACAGACACGCGCGCGCGAATGAGTCAAGCCACCCTCTCTCTCCTAGGCGTGTAATGAGTAACGTTGATATGGAGTGAAGTGGAATACGACGGGCCTGCGTGTACGTATCAGCACGTTAAGAGAAGGGGAGAATCGAGAGAGGAAGAGAAAAGGAACAACAAAGGCAATGACGATGATGAAAGTAGACTTCCTCATTCCCTCACGCGATATCACTATTAAACAGCTTGAGGGTGAATAAAAAATGTAGATATATCCAACACGAATAGGTCATACTATTGAAGTCTGAAGTCCATACGGATTGCATTGAAAAGAGTACAAGGCGTTGAGATTAGAATGAAAACGATTTTAACTAGAAAAAAAAAACTGGTAGGAAGAGAATAGATGTAATGCCGATACAATACAGGGCTAGATATCTGTGAATGAATGCATGTGGACGCTTTTTAGGCCGAGGAGAAACGAGTCAGAGGTGAAACTGAGGGAGATGAAAAAAAAAATTAGGTTGAGACAGCAAACAACTTAGGAGATTAGTTAACAGTGATCAATAGAAGCGAATCAGAAAAAAGTGATCGCACTGGACTGGAAGAAATAATAGAGGGAAAAATGACTTTCATAAAGCAAAAAAAAACCTTAGAAGTATATCCCTAAAGTGAAAACAGAAAACACCTGGGTAAATGAAAGTTGATGTAAACATGAATTACATTTAAATGACATGACATTTAACACTATGCTGTCATGTGTACTTTTTAAATGGGGGAAAGAGCCTGTTTATTTGAATAAGCAAATCAATTAAGAATTTGGTAAAGAGGATATAAGTAGGTAGCTTTCATAAAATCGATCAGCCAACGATGTCAGCGATAATTAGGTGCAGAATGCCAGAGATGGTAGGTGCCTCACAGAATGATCCTTAATTTCCAAACAAGATTTCATTCACGTTATTTGATGAGTCGAAGTAGTTTCTTTATAGCTCTGGCAGAAATTATTATGGATTCCAGCTTTCCGAGGATAAGAATTCTCATTCGTTAATTCATTTCTTAAAACAATACAAATACTAATTAGTGGAAATCAATTAATATATATATATATATATATATATATATGTATAGCCAGAGCATTCATTTTCAATATAGTCAAGAGATAGATGAAAGGAACGCATAAATGCGAGCTACTCCAGGAAGAGTTTTGCTAAAATTTCTTTCAAAATATGCAGGTTGAAGAATTTACAGCTACTACATACTGAACACAACTAATGGCAAATACATGCACCAAATTATGACTTTGCATCCCGATTCTGTGGAACCCCTGAGTAGCCCAACAATTTATTAATTTAGAAAGAAGTAATTCCATAACTTTGGAAACATGTGAGCTATTGAGAGATTTAGCTTAAATTACTAAATTATTTTGAAAATGAATATTTGAATGTGGAATAAATTAACTGCGTCAAGTTGCGAAGACAAAAATTAAAAAATAGCACTCACTTTGAGCTAAGAAAAAACAAAACGAACATTTTTGAGATCTTAAAAGAAGAGTGAAATAAACATTGTCAAAACAAATTAAACAAGCCCCCCACCCTCCGAGATGGATATAGACCCCAGAATTAGTTGTAGCTCAAATTTCCAGACTAGAAAGCAAAATCTGTTCCTTTAATTATTATTGCATTCGAACTTTAAACTATTAAAACGTCCAAACGAATTTGTTGATACCGTGCGCAAAAGAAGTTGGCTGGTCACGAATTTGGGTTATTGCTGCTTCTATCATCAAGGGTGGAATCAAGCTATTAATAGCCGTAAAAGCAAGCAAATTCACATCCATCTAGGGAGGGAGGGAGGAGGAGAAGGAGGGGAGGGGGGGGGAGGGAAGTGGGTTTAGAGCGCGTGAGTAAGAGAGCTAAATTTAGTAACATCACGACAAAAGCTATTTTCCCTGTCGTGAGTCATGTTTAACAACACCGTGCCGCCGCCTTAAGCAGTGGAGAGGAAAATTAATAGCACTAATGAACAAATAAAGGCAAGAACTAAACAAAGACATCTTTTATTAATGAATGAATATATTTAAGGACGCATTACAAAACATGAAGTTAGTGACGTGTAAAGATGGTGATTGAGTTTGCTCAGATAACTATCATCCAAAACTTAAGCCCACAATACCGGGCAGTTTAAGAATGCGTACGTGCTGTTCAACATTAAAGAACTTAATTGGGCAGAAACAGAACTGATGGAAAAATGGTCTCAAAGCTGGCCTTGAGCGTAGGAAGCATACTGGCCAAATAATTTAGGATAAATAAACTGAAAGCAAGTTGTAAATGAAATAAATTAAATCTTCCCCTCAAGCATCAATTTCATAACTCAAGTATTTATGCCAGGTCTGGAAACAAGGCCCCCCCCCTCCCCTCCCCCCGGCACGTTGTCGCCAAGTCGCCCACTCTCCTCATCAAGACGCGGGGGTGTAGATGGTGCTGACAGATTGCCAGTTGCTTGGGCCAAAATGTGTCAACAATCAAGGTGTGGCTTGATCACCAAACCTCGACAATATGAAGCCTTGATTTAACGATAAATAACGAAAAGCACTGGGGGAGGGGGTGGGGGCGATTGCATTGTCTTTACCTCTTCGTATGAGTTTGAGCGAACGGTAGCATAACTAGGACTTGCAATATCGCAGCTTAGCAACCGAGCAGTTACAAAGGTAAGAATAGGGCTGATCGTTATTCTTAAAAGCGATGTTCATGGAAGTGAGAAAGAATTAAGAGTCGTTAAATTACGAAAAATAAGACAGATTGATGAGCTACAGAAAAGATTGGGGGTAGCAGAGTAGACGTGATTTAGAAGAAACTGAAAGAAGAATGTATTGGAAAATCAATAATGTCGAAACCCAACCGGCATTGATACTACGGAAAAAAGATGAGAAATGTAGTTTAGGAAATTTAGAATCCACAACACGATAAGTAACACCCTATTTTTCAAATCGCCAACGAAAATAAGAAACCAGACAGATTAAAGATCTTATAAACCATCTAATGTTAAATATCAGAGGACAGCTAAAATTCGAACAAATTAATCAAGATTAAAAAGCAAAAATTTGTGGATATATTGAATTTCATCCCCTTAATAACATTAAGACACCCGATAATCCTTTTAAAGAAGACTGAGATAAGTACTTTTTTCTTCAATCACGATTAGGAGAGGTGGTTGAGGCTGAAGAGCGAAAGAATGACAGATTAATGGGTTCATTCGTGTTGATTCAATGAAAAAAAAGACAATTTCCATAGTGAAACAGAGTGATGGAGGGAATAAAAATAGAAACGATCATTTTCAAGGCGCCTACAAATGTTTGATGCTTTCTCTAGGATAAGACCGACTTAGAAATGGGCAAATCAATGATAAGATAGCTTCAGACAGGAATAAGCAAATCTAGTGCCAGTTAAAATAGAGAATTTGAATGGAGCCGGAAAGACAAATGCTAGAAATCAAACATTCACTGCAAGTGAGTGGAAGGAGATGAAAAGCTCGTGGGGTGGAACATTATTTTCAAGGCATCGAGGTGGGAAGAGGGAAGAAGAGTACAGTTCGGATAAAAAAAATCAGTAAATAAATAAATTTCTAACAAGAAGAGAAGTACTATAGAAGGCGGCAAGAAAAAATCAATGCAATAATGCGTAATCCGAATTCACAGCAATGCGACACAAGCTCCCATCTTAAGCATCAGCGGTTCCCAGATTCAGGTATTAACTTCGTGCTATCCCTGTGTGTAGAGTCAAAAACGTGCACCACCAGGCTTAGATTGATAGAATCAAATTCGGCTCGATCCAAAAATAACCAACTTTAACGAAAAAAAGATGTCAAGAAGAGAGAAGAGTATCTCCAGATTACTATATGGCCGACGAGGTGAACAAGTACAAATCAAAGACAACCTATCAGAATGACTATTATATAAGAAAACGATTAAGAACACCGTGTTTCTAGGTACTTAGACAACAAAAGAAATATCTAATTACCATTCAGATGCAATAGAAACCACGCTTAAAATTGCAATTAAGTCCAAATCCTGTCATAGAAAGTGCTGAAAAAGCAACAAAGACGACTTGAAATTTTAAACAGACGCCAACATTTGCATACAGGAAATTACATCAACACACTGAAGTTAAAGATTAAGATAGTAAAGTGTTGAATCTATCAAACATGATCATAAACAGCATGCGTAACTAAATGAATAGACTGGCCGCTAAAACTGTGCATGGCGTTAACGGCATTCTACTTGCAGCTGCTTCCCAGACTTTTGTGAACACTCCAACCTATAAAAATGACTTGACTTATTTCAATAATGCGAAGCCAATCCGCATAGCAAACTTCTTCAGCGTCTTATCAATCAGAGGCTTATCTACAATCGTCCTCTTACCTAAACACCTTCGGAATATTCTAACTATGCAAGGTGAAATGGCTCACTAAGTGTGGGACTAGTTCACATTCACCATCCAAACAAACACCAGCTTTATTGCATCAAAAGCTGTCAATATAACGAAATATAGAGGAGGAACACAGAAGAAGAGTAAAAACAAGCCTAACATTTTTAAACTATTATGCTTTTCCAGGCTCCATTGCATTGCCCTGCCGATGATTTTGCCACAAAAAAATTATGGCTGATTGCTGCTACATTCGCTTGCGTCATTTCAATCAAGTCACAATTTTGTTTGACTAGGTGCAACAGTCAAGATAAGATACCTTATAGCAAAGGATATGATTCCCTTACCCACCTAGTCGCCAAACTTATTAAATTATGGAATGATTCGCAATTTCAGAGCCACGGAGAAAAATACGATTTTATGGGCAGTCGTTACAACAGCTAAAACCTAATTGTCGTATTTGTAAGAAATGGACCGTTTCCATTTGCTGATAACCTCGGGGGCAAAGACTAAAGCGCATGAACGATAAATGGCGCAGTTAGGATTCTCAATATTCTATTAATCAGAAATATAATTATCAGTGACTACCCAATATATTGCCAACGAGTATGATATACCTGATTTCTTCCTTTTGATTGTCTTCCTGGTACATTTGTGACATTTATCCTTTTCAAATAAAGTTGACTTAAAGTGAGGAATCAATTCGCATCGAACAAACACAGATTTTCACTTGCTCTTGTCAAAAAGGGCTCCAATCTAATTAGCAATAGAATGAGATGTCGTCACTTTCTTTGTCTTGACAACCCCAAAGACGAGAGCCCATTCTATGCAAATCCAAAGCTTTAAGACATAGATAGCATTTTTATCATTACATCAACCATAAACATAATTGTTATTTAATATCCGAAATAGAATTAAATTTTTATTTGGACAAAGTATTGTCAACTTCTCCTTTACCTTTTAAACCAGAAATACTATTGTCATCTGATATTCTCCATGCAATAAAATTATAATTATATAACGGACAGGATTTAGTTGTTCCCTTTCTTCTGCCAATCACCGGGTGAGTACTCACGCACATGAAAGAGAAATGATAAGAGAGGTGGGACAATGTCAACACCCATGTACACATGGAGCTAATGATTCATCAGCCGCGACTGTCCTATAACGACGAGTAGCAATGGGGAGCAATAAATTTAAGAGAAGCATAAGGACAGAGAGCGGGCTGATAAAAAAATATTCATTCCGAAATCATCACCAACTGCTTCGCCCTGGTGAAAATTATCACAATAAAAATCGGGTAATGAAAAAACATGACTCAGCAAAAAATATTTGAGGAGAAAAATGACAAACAAGAAGTTATGATATGCGGTGCAAAATCAAAAATGATTTCAGTTCGATGAGAGTAGGTAAAGAAATAAAAACACACTTTTACTAATTTGTTCCATGAAACATTGAGAACCTAAATGGTTATAGCTACTACAAGATGGATAACGTGCAAGCCTAGAAAAAGCAGCTAAAAGCATCATAAATGTGAACAAGTTAATTTGAACTCAGCCTAAACAAAAGGTTAAAGAAGCACAATGGCGAAAAGATGCAAAAATATAGTTTATCAGGAATAGATATTACTATCTTTGCAAAATAAAGCAGAAATCATTGCTAAATTACCACTAAATTAGATAAAAACACTTGTTTTATAAATATACTTATATAGAACGAGAATCACCTTTAGAGCAGTGAAATTTCGTGCAATCCTCCTTTGAAACGAAATATTTTTGGGATAACGAAATTTCAAATTTTTTTCGAATGCCCATAAAAATATTATCCAAAAATTCTCGTCCACATCCGGGCTGGTCATCGTGACGATTATCATTGAGATGGGCTTTAAATAGTTGGAGTGCTTCAATTGCTAACCGATTACTTGTGTTTTGACAGAAACGATTCCAATGTTCGTGACGCATGGTCATGAGAACTACATTTGATAAAATAAATCCTTTAGATTTTATCGGCTTAAAAGGGACATTTCCCAAAAGGCAAGAGAGAAGGAGCCAATGAGAAGCTAGATATTTGTAGACCAATGAATGTGCGAAATAGGGAACCGAATTTTAGGAAGAATAGTCTTGAATAATTTAAGCAAAATTTTAAATGTGCAAAAATTTTGAAACTATTTGTTTAATGATAACAAAATATTATGAAAATATGTTTTATTACGAATATTTCTGTTAATATAATCGGTTTGTATTTTGACTTATTTCATCATGATTTCTTACATAATAATTATAATCTTTGCTTAAATTGAAACACTTGCAATTACATTTAACCAACTGGTAAACGCTTAAGTTATTTTTATATTATACCTTCTGTTGTAATCTGTAGAATTCGTGTAATATTTCTATAATATTTTGTAATAAATTCCGAATCCACAACTTTAAACAGAAATGCAAAATTTCACGCAACATTTCCTTAAAGTGAAATAATGCTAACTATTGCGTCGGTTCTTGAAATAAAAAAGATTATTTGCAATCATTATAAATGAAAAAGTTTTGCACCATTGTAGAAGAAGGTATCTATCCGATGTACTAATGGACCCACTTAAGATACATTATATTTTCGAGCCAAAAGTGAAATGGCAATATATCAATATATCTGTGAAACCTTATGTCACTCTAAACATAGTTTGAAACATGAGGCAGAGTGATTTAGATATAAGCGATAGAAATGTAAAATGAAAAATCATTGATTATATTTTGAGCGACATATTTTAATGAAGACTCACACATGTAGTCTTAGAAAACATCATAGTATGTTTTACTATCATGCGTTTGCTTAAAATCTGTTTAAAATATATTCTATGAACACTTGTGTACGTCTCAGGAGTCATCTAAACGTAAACAAGAAGTAAATAAATATTTACTATAGTTATGTTTAATGCGAAATACGTTCAACTCAATGCAGAATGAGGCTGCCAAAAACGGACCTTTAACTGAACGATTCTGTTTTCCTATTTATATAACCTTTAACTTGTCTATCTAACTTTGACCTAAAAAGCAGATCTGCGGTTACATCATTATTAAAAAACTGGTGACTAAACCGCTGTCGAATTATTTAAGGGCACAAAGTGACACACAAATATGTCAGTTAACTATTTTAATTGAGGATTAACATTGGTAATAATTACAGGTTAGGCTAAATTTCGAATGCAAACCAATTTGTGTTTTAAAGAGATATTCAATATTATGCTAAAATGTAAATTATGAATCAAGTTGACTGAGATCAATTTAAATAAATTCATTGGGTCTTTTATTAAATAACGGATAACCTGAGAAATATTAAATCTTTACTCTTGCTAAATTATGTGTCTTAAAACTCGATACGATAAAAAATATAGTCTCACGTAGCATTCTGATTTTCAAAAGCAATTTTCATAGTTGCTGACGAAGGAAAATGGCTCTTTTAAAGTTTCAAGGTTGATATTGTTTTAATGTTCCAATATAAACATTATTATTTTTGACCTCACAGTGACCAAAATTTTAAAAACCTTTTATGCATGTTTTTATTAAAAACATTTTAAATGACTGAACAGTCTACCTGGATCCCATTTACTCGCGCAACAGCTCTTGGCTGGGTTCCATTAACGAACAATCCTCTTCCTCACTTAAAGCTTAATGATGAAACTACACTAACTAATGAGTTACTTCATTTAAACATTAGTGGAGTTAAATTTGATGTTTATCGAAGCACACTCGAAAAATTTCCTGAAACTCTACTTGGCTCAGACGAAAAGGAATATTTTTACAATGAAGAAACTCAAGAATACTTTTTTGACCGAGATCCAGATATTTTCCGTCATATACTTAATTACTATCGTACAGGCCTTCTTCACTATCCAAAGAATGAATGCGTTTCCGCTTATGACGAAGAGCTATCTTATTTTGGTATTCTTCCAGATATTATGGGTGATTGTTGTTATGAGGAGTACCGTGATAGAAAGCGGGACATTAGTGAGAGGCTAATGGATGACAGAGAAGATGAAAACATTATTCTCACTCCCTGCAAAACCTTCCGCGAACATTTATGGAGAATATTTGAAAATGCCCAATATTCCACCTCGGCTCTCGTTGTTTACTACGTCTGTGGCTTCTTTATTGCAGTTTCAGTTACCGCAAATATAATCGAAACAGTGTCCTGTGGTCTTGATCCCAAAACCGGTCGCTATCCCTCCTGTGGAGAAAGATTTAGCAAAGGGTTCTTCTGCCTGGATACTGCATGTGTACTAATATTTACCATAGAGTATTTAGCCCGATTATATGCTGCTCCAGATAGATTTAAATTCTTTCGCTCAGTTATGGCAATTATAGACGTTGTCGCTATATTCCCTTACTACGTTGGTTTGGGCCTTCCGGAAAATAAAAATCTCTCTGGAGCGTTTGTGACGCTTCGAGTGTTTCGAGTATTTCGAATATTCAAATTCTCTCGGCATAGTCAGGGTCTTCGGATTCTGGGTTACACTCTCAAATCCTGTGCCTCGGAACTTGGCTTTCTACTTTTCTCCCTTGCAATGGCTTTGATAATTTTTGCAACCGTGATTTATTATCTTGAAAAAACGGATGTCGACACCCGATTTACAAGTATTCCTGCGGCATTCTGGTACATTATTGTCACCATGACAACGCTAGGGTAAGGCGAGAATTTTTTCGGATTCATATCATGTTTTAATTATTTTGCCTTTATTAATAATAACTGTCTTTAAACTTTTAAAATTTAACAAAAGAAGCAATAAAATACTCGCATTAACAGGTCACTAGATTTCTCTATTCTTTATCAAGTGGTATGTTGATTGTTTTTTATTTTTGTACAAACACTTCTTTGACAAGATATTGTTCGAAAATATGTAAAACCAATATTGCATATGTTGATTAACCATAAAATCGACAGAAAACATGCGTGATGAATGGAATTATCAAGACTTAGCTAAGTAAATCAAATTATGTTCAGTTCTCATTGATATAGTTAGCCTAAACATTATATTTTTTAAAAGATACTAAAAATAAAGAAGTTAAAATAAAAGTGTCTAACTTGTAGACCAAAATTATTATCTCAGCTTAGCGTAGAGGGCAATCTTTACGATGTTTAGTATGAAGTCATTTTAAAAATAAAGTAGGAAGAAATATCCCAAAATTTCTAGCAAAGAATGGCACAACTGAAATTGTACAAAATACTTTCATCTAATTAACGATTCAAAATTTTTTAATAATTCTAATATTTATTTCCTTAAAATAAACATCTGGAACAGAGGAGGGGATTTTAATGTCTCTTTTAAAACTCTGGTCTATTGAATTATTAATCAGATGAACAGTTATTTATTAAAAACATTATCTTTGCTTCTTGCATTATAGTGAATTACTGGATCATGGGTGGTAGTATGAAAATTAATTGAAAATTAACAGAATTCGCATCAAATTATTTAGAATTGATGGAGGATTCTCACTTGAGCATATTGGAATAAAATAGCCCTATCAAACTCACAGTGGCTAAGCTTGATCGGAAGAATTTATTTTCTAAAGTGCAAATCATAAACAGTGGTTTTAATTATGATGTTTTTAATAAGTACATTTACAGGTGTGGAAATGGTAACGGGTTGATTAACAAATACGAAACATTTAAAAAAATGGAATTATATAAAAAATAAAATGTAAATTATTTTCTTATTCAAAACGGAAACAGACCGTTCGTTTATTAAAGTCAATGGAACTTTTTTAACCTGCTTAACCGTTATAATAAAAGATATTTCGAAGTAACAATTAGAACAAATTTGTTTGAATTTGTACTTAGAAATGAAGACTAGGCAATACTAATTCACGAGCTTACATGGAGCAAATCATAGATTAATTAGTCGAATTTTTCAAACGATTCTTATGAAAAAAATTTAAACAGTTGACATGTAACCAATCAGAATTGTCATCCATGAATTTTGACAATTTTATCTTCCCTTTCATCTGAATATATTAGCATTTGAACTCCACCTTCAGTGGAGCAATATACAAGGTAAAGTCGCCCACAAAAATAAATAAATTCTTTAACAATTTAATTATATTTATTTTTAATTGCATCGTGAAGACCGATGATTGGGAAACTTTCTAATCATATTACTTATGTCCTACAGGTTTATTAATTAACCTTTTGTACTTTGTTATAATAGCCCTCGATAGGGCAACGAATTGCCATTTTCATCGTAGCAAATATATCAGAAAAATGAAACCTGAGAAAACATCGTTTTTAAAATTCAATTGAAGATAAAAGCTTCATTTTCATCTTCAAGAATATTTCTTTTATTGTTTTTATTTGTAAACTAAAAGCTTGTCGACTTTAGTTTCGAACCGAAAAAAGCACTTGAGAACGTCTTTCCAACCCCACATCATTTGCAAAATTGACGGAAATTGAATGCCCGTAATTAAATAAAGATCAACAGGACTTTGTTTGCTTGATTTACAGTCATATATTTTGTATAAAAAGACTTATCTTTCTACTCTCGTAGTAAATTAGTCTTTATTTACCTTATTTTAGGGTAAGAAAATTCTAGGAAAGTTAGTTTCACACTGATAAAGTGATTTTCCTCATTTATATTTTTATCAACCTTCATATCAGATCGGAAATCACTTCATATCTAACAAAAACATAATGTTTCTCTATTGCTTCCATCGTATAACCTCTGTTATTGAATAAAAGTGTGTTATATTTTTTTTAAATTACAGGCCTTAAACCTTGACTTCAGCTTCCCCCAAAGGGGGGGTACATATATAGGAGTTAATTAATAGCAGTTCATTAGCTGTCTTCTGGCTTCCCAGTATCTCTAGGTTTCCGTCGTTGTCTTTAGGGCTGGACACCGAATCAGATGGGTCTTCTCCATTTCCTCCTGTAGGTTACATAGGGAGAAGTCTGTTCTATTAGTTCCTATAAATAATGCTCACTTTCTTTCTCTCTGTTAAAAGGCATGCGTGTAGACGACTTGTATGATTGGCTTATTGTGCTGATTTCTCTACTTTACAACTCTAATAATACATACCGTATTATTTTGTGTATTTAATACAAAATGCATATAAGATGCTTCCGAATGGTGAAGCCTAGCTTAGGAATGTTATTTGTGTGTTGATTTGAGAGCAATCAATAATCTTTGCCTTAACATTTTTGCAGGCGGTCAAATTCCCATCCACAGCAAGAATGTTGCTTAAAAATGACAAATTTTTTATTTCTAAGACCGTTCAAGCTTAAGTGCCCTATTAAACACGGATGCAAGAATTCCTGTGATAATTTGTGTACTTTTGACCGAGGATCAAAGCCAAGCATTGACTCCAATTTTTTTTCGATCAAAATTTGTTGGTTGCACTGGTTATGGGACATCAATTAAATTTCCTTTGCCCATCAAGGTCTTTAATTCAAAATGAACTTCAAAGGAATGTAAGCACTTGCCATAAATTTCGGCAATTACCCGTATATATTCCTGTGGACGTTCCAGGCCTGATGAAAGCTAAGTAGCGTGCGATGCCTACCTTACGTGTTCTCTGTCTTCTTTGAGGTTGGACTCTTTTACAATTAGCAATAAAATGGGATTTATTGCTGAAAACGATGTTGAAAAATTTGTCCACTAAGAAAATTAGCCTGCTGAATTGTTTCCTCTTCACACAAGGTGAACACAAATAAACTTAAAAGTCCTTGTAAAATGCCCAGTTTCTCAGTGTTAACCTTTACATATACCAATTAGATCCGAGCTTGGGTGCATATGCTGCACCATTTTAATACTTTATGCACTGATTTTAAAATCTACGCTTTCTTTTAAAAATCTAACATAAGAGTTGTAAATAAATCATGATATAAAATTGATCAACGATTTTATTTAATTTTTAAGCCCTTAAATGGTTTGACGGTCTTTTGCACAAAGTTCCAATGATCTATTTTTAGATATTAAAAGGTTAATGTACTTAAAAGAATAAAATAATACAGTCTTTTGCAATTATTGAGTTAGAAATATTTAAGACAAACCATGCCTTTTAATTAAAATCTAAATTTATGTACCTGTTATTTGTATAACCGAATTAATCCTCTTAATTAAGAACTTTCAGCGAATAAATAATAATAAAGCTTTTAATTTAATGTTTTTTTGTCAGGTAACATAATTGCAAGTAAGTTTATCATAAACGATTTTCTCATCATTGAATTTAAACCCAAATATTTTATTCGGTACTAATTTTCATCATCTCCTTATTTTCCATTTCCCTCAAAATTGATGTTGGTTAGCAGAATATCCATGTTAATAAACATAAATTTAATCATGTTAATGAATGAATAAAATCTATGATTAGAGATGTTAGCAAGTCCTATCAAAAATATTTCTCTCATTCAACGAATTATCAACTATTGGTTTCGCACTCTCAAACCTATAATAGGTAAGTCCATCTCGAGTGCAACCGCTACTGCGATTGATGGCTAACAACATAGCCAGTCAACTATCACGTCCCATCTTATACAAGTGAAATTATTTTCCCATTAAAAAAACAGTCGTTTGAGCAAAAATAAGTCTTATTTTCCCTTCTTTAAGTCTGAGTAGATGTAGCTTTAATAGGGGGGTAAATGAGAGGTTAAGAGGAGAGATATAAAACCATGCAATTTTAGCCCAATTTGTATTGACCTTGTAAATTATTTATTTTTTCATAAATTGAACTCTATTTCCAGTGTCTGCAAAACCTTTCAATTTATTGCAATCATATACTGGTTTAAGCTTTCCGCTTAAAATGAATTAGTATTTGTAAACTTTAAAAGAGAAAGAATGTGCTTCACTTTTAGCTAAAACTAGGATTCCACTATGTTGTTTACAAGTTTCTGGACTTTAACATTTCTATTAATAACAGATTGGCTGAATGAATTTAGCCTCCCTTGCATTTCACTCAACCACAGAGATTCACGCCTCATTAATTCTCGCTCCCCTCCCCCCCCTCTCTCCTTCCCCATTTTTTTCATATACTAGGAGTCTTCTCCCTCACAATTCTAAGCTTGTTTACAGGCGAGATTTGATTGAATAAAGAAGATTAGAAAACTCACCCCAATGAGAAGGGAAATGAGCAAGAAGTGGAGTAACATAGAGGAAATTCTGTTTCGAATTGCTTTCAAAATATTTATTTTCTGGCAAATTTTATGCTTTATTATTGCTTTCTAACTTCTTTCAATTGAACCATTTGCAATTTCGTGTTTGCGTAATGGAAGGAATGGGAGGGAGAGGGAGGGAGAGGAGAGGAGAGGTAAAGGAAAAAAATAATTCGACGCGCGGAGGTAGGCTTTTAGAAGGTAATCTTGCCTCTTCCGCGATACCTAGGGTGCAATATTTTGTTAAAAGTGTCTGCTTAGTAAAAATTAATTTTCAAAAATCGAAGGAGAAAACTAGTCAAGCTTCTTTCTTCTAATTGCAGGAGTAGCAGTTTAACTGCAAAAAATTAAGTGCAGAATTAAAAAAATAGCATTTTACATAAAAAATGAAATATTTTTATAAAATCCAAACCAAGTTCAAATGACGTAGAAGTTTGGCAAAAATTAGTCACCTTTTTCCCTATAATTATGAAATATGGAAACCGGTTCTCGTGCGTATGCACACATTCTTTTAAATGTTTATTCATACAACAAAATTGTTGTATATATATATTCAATTTAAGAAATCCTAGCCGCATATAATGTTTGAATGCTTTAAATATTGAATACCAAAATTGTTAATTAAATTATGGAGAAATTGGGTTATTGTAAATATTATTTTTTTCAAACATCACTCATTATCTCTTATTTCCGCAACATTTGTCTACGGCTATAGTAGTCCGTAGAAATAATTAAAAGTATTTTGACAAAGGTGCAGCTGTCTTAGGTGCAATCACTGGCAACAAACAACCTAATACAGCAATAACAAAGTCATATAACTAAGTACTACTAAAGTCTCTAATTTTTTTCGATAGATAATTGTTAATGTTAAGTACTAAAATACTTTTCCCATGAAAGCAAACTATTACAGTTCATGTGCATCACACTGATTATTCCATTTGTCTAATTGCGACTTTTAACAGGAAACTTCAAACAAATAGCCAGTATGAATTATTGAAAAGTTTGACCAATTGTCTTCTGAAATAATGAATTGATTTATTTTTCTATCATAACGAGGGTTTAGAAAATAGTTTTTGATTTGGTTTCGTAAAAAATATCCCCTGCTGCAACTTTCTTGGGCTTTTTACAAAAGCTACGTAAACCGCTCTTCCTGAATATGCAAACTACTACTTCTAGGTAAATTTTTGAGTTTTATTGACTGTGATCTTCGAAAATAAGTCATTTTATCTGATTCATGGAATTCACTGATTACGGGATCAATGTTCACTTATACATTCCCCCCAGTGAACAGAAGGATAATCAGAAATGATTAAGTTTAACGTACGAATTGTTTTTTCACCAAGGCGTTTTTATGAGGTCGACCATTATTTAATATGAGTGTCGAAAACTCCATTACTCTTTTAGCTAAATACATAAATATAAAGTTTTTCCAAAAAATATTATTATTATCAGGGCAGAAATACAAGCCCTTTATCAAATATTTCAAAAAATATTCTGTTTGTTTCATTAAACGTAAAATTTCTTTTACTTTTCATTGACTCATAAACAATTCGTCCGTTTGTCCAAATATTCATCTTCTATAGGCTGGTAGTTAAAATATCTGTACCGTAATCTCGATCGAAACGCATGTTTGGCGGATTTGCGGGGATATAACTGTCACTATTGACCTTAGGAGATATATAGAAACCAAGAGGAGGGGGGGGGGGGGGGGAGGTGGATGGGAAGAATGTAGTTTTAATAGGCTCCGAAGACTTCACTAATCTCCCTCCGACATGCGCGCATGTGTACTAAGAGGACACGTTGGGAATATATTCGATGCGGTCAACAGCTGATGCCTTGTCGCAAAATTGGCGAAGTAAACTGTCATTTTAATGGAATTATTTTCAAAATAAATTATCCATACAAACATAAGTAATTTTAAAGGAACCTGCGTGGTTCCTTTAAATAGTTTTCTATCTTTGATACGAATCAAGTATTAAATATGAGGTCACCTTATTAGAAAAATCCTTAATATTTTTTGCTAAGAGATATATCTTTGCTTTTCCGTCAAGAACGTTTAACGAGTAACTGCTACTAATTTATTAATGTAAAATGACTTGGCATTTGTTCTATATATAGATCCAAGTGTCTATAAATTTCTTTCCAAAGTTAAGATAGTCAGATCTCTTAAAATCAAATACATCTTTCAAAAACTAATTCACCCACTTTTACATTTACGCATGCTATACTCAATGAGGTAACATAAAGGATTAAAGTATATGAAGTAATCTGGATTGAAAATTAAAAAGCTTAGTAAATGATAATTTTTATTTTTACAGACTTTAAGCTTTAAAAGGAATAAAGCACGATTTCGCATTTTTATTATTGATTTCCACATTGTCATAATGGTGGTGATATTTCCATTACAATATTTTGAGAAAATGGTTAATACATAATGCGAACCAGTACTAATCAATAGCAATCATAGAATAATCATTTATAATTTTTATTTTAAATTTGTGTGCAAATTTATTTTTTGAATAACTAAAGAAAAATCTAAATTTGTTCTTTGGATTTGTACTTCAGTCATGAAATATAACGTGCTCTCGTGATTTCATTCCGTTTCTCAAAATAAAATCCACCAATAAAAGCCCAAGAGCTAAAATATTTGATTCTTTAAGATCCATCTATAAACTTAAAGCGCATTATTAAAAATTCAAAAAATAATATCACACTTATTTTAGGTTTATTATTTTTAAGCCTATACTCCTTCTTCCTGTAACTCTTCAAAGTTTCTATGATTTCTCACTTTTCAAGGAAAGAAATTGCTCAACATGGGTAAAATCACCACTTATAACTTGTTGAGCATTGAAAATCAGATTTTTAATTTAATTATTCTCCAATTTTTAGACTTGCTTTCAGCAATTGGTTGCTGAATTAAAAACTGATATATTATCAAGTACATTTATCATTGGATAGTTTCTAGATAACGCATTGGGCAAATAGATGCAGGGATCTTGAGTTTAATAAATTAAAGAGTGTTCACTGCCGTTTATTTGGAGGCATTTTTCAATCATTAAATGGCAATTTTCTTGGAAGATCATGTTCTTTGGAGCCATTTCTCACGACCTCGTTGAATTCTGGAGAGGCGCTGAGAGTGTGCAAGACTGGCGAGTGGTCCCGTTTGACATTCGAATGCCTCCAAAAACACAAGTTAAATTTCTCGAATAAATTCTTTAATGTTTGAATCAAACAAAATGGTGAATTAAAAATAAAAACTATGAGATGGAGGACTTTAGAAGAAATTTCTGTTATTAAAAGTACAATCGGACTAAATGTGTGTATGCTTTGAAATTACTTGAAAAACATAGTACATATAAGTGTATTCAAAAAAACCAATTAAATATAATTTCAACAGACACAAATGTATAGAAAGAGGAAAGGTGAGTACTGTGAAAGTGGTTGAATATGACATACATAGGAGTCATGGTAGTCTGAAGTCGACTGATGCTAAACAGACCCTTTTGCTGTGTGAGTATACGTTTTCCAGGGTGCCCCAAGTAGAGGTAAGTCTTTCGCATACCTCTTATTAAAATATTGATTTTAGAATGTTTGAATGTAAAATGAATTAGTGTAATCGGTAGTCACTCAGAACCCAGCCCCCCCCCCTCCCAAATTGAAAAACTCAGAAGATCCCAGCAAAGGTCATCAGAGCTGTATTTCCACTTGATAAACCCGCTTCCGGAAATGAAGTGAGAGAGGTAGCGAAAATAAAATTCGTTCAAATAAGTGAGGGTAGATGAGAATTCGAAGATGGTGAAGAGGCGCAACCTCCGATCACTCGAAGGTAAAGGTGAACAAACAGCAGAATCTATGTCAATGCTAATTCCAAAATCAAATAAACATCTCAAGAAGAATAAAGGAAATTAAGCAATCAATAGTGTTCACCCAGGGTGAAGTTTCTGATCTCTTTGCCTGCAAGAATTGCAACGAAAAATTTGACACCCACCATCGGTTTCTAATTCATGTTGATAAAGAGAAAAGGACAAGTGATCCAAAAGTTAAAATTAAAAATGGCTCTAAAGCAGTCGGGATCGGCATTACTTCCTCCTCATCTGTTTATTGGGAAAAGTAGTTTCGTAGTGAGCAAGGCCTCTAGATTCAGAGGAGGTGGATGCGGCGCACCTTTTCTGAGGGTAGATACCTATTCGAAGAACAGATAAAATTCCCACCTGCCAAGAGCCGATTAAAGAAGTTAATTCGCAGAATATACAGATTTATTCACAGTAAAACGTTCCTCAAGTTGTCTGTTGTAGTGAAAGTGGAAGAAGGGAGCAAGTCAACTCCCTAGTGGTAGTTGCTAGGGGAGCTAGACGACCACCAAATGCTCGTTGCCAGGGAGAATTTAGGTCTCAGCCGAGTTGATCACATCAGGATCACCAAATTAAGTTGGGTATTGCTTCATCAAAAAAACGTGGACTTATTCTCCGTAATTGATATTGCAATATAACCTTATATGGATAGGCTCCCGGAATTAGATCAACTGTCGCAATTATGTAAAGAACGAAGCGTTTAATGGATTTTGATATCTCAAAAAACATGATTAGTAATCGAATGTTTGTGTGCGCAGCTTAATCATACCAGGAACGAACATATTTGAGGTTACATTTTTTATAAATCAAACCAATGCGTCGAATTATTTAATCAATAATACTGATTATTGGTTGGATGAACAAGTTAGGTGATATCAAGAAATACTATTTTTTTCACTTTGAAATTGGTGTTATAAAATAAGTGTCCTTTAAAAATATCATTTAATTTCTTCTCAAAAGCTATCAAGTTATTTTTTTAAAATGAGGGTATTCTTTAAAACCGTTTTTGGAAATAGTTAATTTATATTTCATTTTCTCTTGAAGAAATTTCTGCATATTTTTTATTGTATGTTTGCCTCATAAATCATACTTTATTTTACATTCTCCCTTGATTAAAGACTGGAATTTGGACAGTAACTAAAGAAGAAAATTTATTTTATGAGATGATAGACGAAATTTTTTCTTTTACAGCTAAGTTTTTTTGCTTTAAGTCAGAATTTGTGCATGTATAAAACCAGAATTAAATACATGGCATCCTGTTGTTTCCCTCTAAATGCCGTTTCATAAGTAACAAATTTTAACCGGGAAAAGCATTTTCCATTTTTTCGGCATTTCATTCCAATAGTTAATTTGCTTATTGTTTAGTAATTAGTGAATGCCTACTTCCATAATAATGTAGAGACTTCTAACATAGCTTACCTTCATCAACTCTGCCAACAGGCTCAGAGATAATGGAAAAAAATGTTCCAATTTCAGATTTAAATTGAAAAACAAACTTGCATTGGAAAAACAAAAAAGAAAATAATCTAATCTTGTGTAAAAACTATCCTTCTCTATTCCTTTTCATAAATAAAAATTTACTCAGTTAAAACAAAGACCATACTAGCTTATTATTAATTAGTGAGAAGTTAAAGAAGATTCTTAAATTTATACAACTTGACTGAAGGTGACTTGTAAGTATTAAACAATAAATACAAAAAATGGTTCCAAGTCGCTTCATTTTCCAAAAGATTAGTTTTCAGCATTTCATCAAACCTTCTTCAAAGGCCTTCTTCAAGTATATGTTGTTGCTTCCTTTCACTATGCAGATAAATTTTTATTATTTCTTACCATATTCACCAAATAAGAGTCATTATCTACCAAATTAGTCTACATTGTGGCATAGCATTGTTCTTACAACTTTTCATATTTTATGTAAAAAGGCCATGCAACTGTACTTAATTTTCCACAGTAACTAACTTGTATTCTGCTATAAGAAGCCGAAAGAATTTCACAGTGAATCGTTTAGTCCTCATCTCAAACTTGAATTTTAATTGCGCACAAAATTATATAAAATAAGTAAAAAAATGATTTAGCTGAATCATATTTCAAAATTGTCCTGTTTCATATACTTTTTCCCATTATAGTTATAATGGAGCTCTTCTCAACTTGAATCAATAAGCGAAAGCCAGTTTAAATTCAAAACACCTAATTCAGATCATGTTTCATAGCTCAGATTCAATTTCGAATATCCGCCCTTTAGCTTGCATCTCTAGGACTGTGGGTGGTCTGAACTTGCAAATACTTGACACTTCTAATGTCCTAAAAGAGTTGGAATGTGGCTTAAGCTAATTTGTCGCTGAATCATAAATGGTTGAGGTTAGAAATCGAACCACAGCGTGAAACACAACATAAAACCATCATGAAATTCAGGCTCATCAAGTCATATTGATATATGTAACTTTAATGTTATCGTGTGGTGTCACCACGTGTTTGAGCTCACACTTTTTCTCCCCAACCAAGTGACTTAAGCACTTTCTCAATTTTCTCTCAATTGTCCTGAAGTTAAGTTCTTCTTCTAATTGCCAAAAAATTAAAGTAATGAAGTTAATAGATCAAAATGGTCAATAACCCAACCTGAAATCTAAATCAAATTTCACTTTTAGACGAGAATTTCCTAATTTGCCTTTCCTCTCCACTTGATAAATATTCCAATGGAACTTAATTATTATATGTCTAAATCGTATTCTACCTCAAATATTTTGTCTAAATGAGGAAAGCTGCATTATTAATTTGAGTTTATTTTCAATAAGAGTCTCTTATCCGCCAAAAAGGTCATTGCAAACAACTATATATGGGTTTTGATTATTGAAAGTTAACTATCAAAGAGAGGAATATGAATTTCTTAGATTCACAAAGATGATAAGGGAATAAAATGAAGCTATTTTTGAGCAAAGCTCATCTACGGCAAAGATATTGGAACTAAAATGAAAATTTCGTGGCCGCTGGGCTACCTCTTTATGGTGAGCAGTTTTTCAACAACTTTGTTCTTATTTAGCGAAAGCCGTTAAAATTGAATAATTCCCTCTGGCCTCCAAACAGACCACCGCGAGAAAATGCATCCCTAGCCTCAAAATGAACTACGAAGGAACGCTGAGTCATCACCCCTCCGATAATCACATGTTAGGTTCCATTAGCCAAGGCAACAAAAAAAATTGGACCTAAGAAATGGTGCACTAAAAATTGTGTGTTTAATAGGTCAAAAACGTGGTGAACAATGTGCTACGAGAAATACAGCCAATTTTTCACTCAAGATCCTCGCCATTGTCAACAAACAGAACCTCATTAAATAATTGTCAAATAAAAATAGTGCAGGGAGTTTGTAAGAATTCATAAAAGTAATTTAATTTTCCGGAAACTTTAAATAAGAGATTGTATATTAATGCGAATATTTGATCAGAAGAATAAGACATCCAGTATGATTTCTCAAAAAATTGGTTTTCAAAACGAAGTTGAGACTAATCCATTTTCAATGATATTAATTCCTAAGCCCAAGAAAGACAAATAATTATTATATTTTAAAATGTAATACATCTAACCAATAAACTCTTAAACTTGACAAAAGTTTTGAGCAATATTTTCCAGGATAAATGAATCCAAACATATAGTTATTATTAATTTATTCAATCCTAGGTGATTGATGAATTGCTCAAAATGCAACATGTAATGTTAATGCTGCGTTGTCCAGGACATTAATGATTGATGGATTTGATAATTTTAAATTTTCATTAGGAACAGTGTCCAAAGATAAAGGTGAAGCATATAAACCTGCTAATAAAATCAGTGCTATGATTGTATCGATTTGTACAGGTACTTTATTTTGCCTTTTGTTTAGTGTATGTTCACATGATACAATAAACATCACTAGTTTTTCCTTTCATAAATTAAAAAAATCGCACATGCCTTGATGACCTAACCTATTTTGCTTCTGACTAAGAATTTACAATTGCCTTCAAAGACAAACTTAATTCAAAATTTAAACAACTTAAAAAGCATCTCATTGCGCCCAGTTTCGTTAAAGCCTTCCGAACACTATAATATCCAAGGCCCTATTAAAGTATCCGCTACAGTGAGGAAAAGGAGATGGTTGGAGGACGTTTACTAGAAATAGTATGGCTCTAAGCCATAGATGAGCACCACACACACACTCTCTCTATTAAATGCCATGATTTTACAGCTTCTTGGCGTTTTAAGTCACGCTGGTGGAAAAAACCCTTAAAGCCAAAAAGCGACTTTCACAACTCAGGCTATATTTGGCCAAGTAATTCAATTTCTTAAAATTGAACTGGGCGGCTATAGATGTTTCCTCTTATTGGGTGTATATTTATGCATGTCGAAAGTTTGCATCTTGATCATTCAAACATTTTTTTGTTAATTTCAACCAGTATTATCTCGCATTTAAGCACAAAGTTGAGACCAAATCTGGCTCAGATCTGCCACATAAACGGAGTCATAATGGTAGAAAATCCCGCTCAAATTTCATTAAACAAAATATTACAAACAAATAAAACTTCAACCAAGAGGAGCAGTTGATATTGAATAACTGTAGATCACCAAACGATAGAATTGAGAAGGGGATCAAAATGAGACTTTGATTTTTCACTCGGTTTGTACAATATTTATTAAATGGAGAATCCACTTTCTAAAATCGAATTTCTTTATTCGTCCTCAGGATTGCAGTATACACTTGTCTACGAAGGTCAGTTTATATTGACCAATGCTATTTAATCTGAATGTTTTGGTCTTGTCACTATACGTCGTTTGGTTCATTGGCTAATAAGACGAATGATCTTTTAAAATCTTTTTCAGTTTGCTTTGTAACATGGAAAAATGCGTACGTGAGACACTTCAGGTAGAAATATTGGTTTATCAGAGGATTAAAGAATATTCGAATTTCACTGAAGTCTTAAATCCGGGAAAAAGAATTTTTATACTCAAATCTTGAGATTCAGAGATCAAAGCCGAAGGCTGTTGAACGGAAACTGCTGGAGATAATTCACATACTTTAAAAATCCCCGAAATAAAAACGTTGGCATTAAAAGTGAAAATAGTGTACCAATTCCGAAAATAAATATCAAATTCATAAATTAAACATTGATGTTTGAATAAAATTTGTTTTTGAATCATTTTTTTTCCTATTTGTCCACTGAATGGGGGAATTTAAAATCATTCCGATTTGATGTACCAAAACAATAATTGCATAAGGAGAAATTTCAAAATTTGAATGATATTTTTGCAGCAAGAGGTTATTGATTTAAGGTATTCGTTTTTATTTATAAAACTTTTTAAATAATAAAGAATGCCAAGAAGAACAAGAACAAAATGAGTATTCATGTTAAATATCAGTCATAATATTCCTTAAAAAACAAAAAGAAAGACACTTCTGATTTAATGAAGAAAATTTAGAAAGTAAATGATAATCAATTTAGGATTAGGGAAACATGTCATCTTTCCTAAATTTCAGTAAAAATTTAGCATTTATACAATGATATCTTGTAATTTCGGCCAATGCCCAGTTTCAAAACGGCCGTGAAAAAAACAATGACCGTTGTTTAAAAATTTTTTTTTCAACTATAAATAAAATTTAAGCGCATTTCACCATACACCTAGACCCATATCTTTTTATTTTTAATATCAATCCCAAAACTCGTAGCGTTTTCGATTTGCCAAAATATTTTCTTTTCAAATTCTTTTGTCAAAACGCTTATATGAAAATGAAATTTAAGATGTCAAATTCTTCCTTTAATCATCTGTGAAATAAATGATTTTCCCATTTCTTAAAAATGTCTTTATTAATTTTTGCAATATTGTTAAAATTGAATGAACATCAGTCCCATTGATGTTAATCATTCCTGTTGATAGCCCTGAGTAGGTAGATGAGGCGAATAAATATTATCCTGAGTGTTCACAAACTAGTAACATAAAGTTCATACCGATATGAGATTGGAAATTTTGATTATTCACACTTATGTGTACTAAAATGTGACATAGGATTAAGCTTGCGAAATCGAAAGCGCTTTATTAAATCATGACCAACATAAAAAATAAAGCAATTTAGTATTTATGTCGGCACTACAAGAATAAAAATTTTATGCCAGTTTAAGTAACTGTAATTATCACAATTACGATCCAGTTCAACGTATTTTCAAATTATTGGAAAATCAATACAACCTATAATTCGGCTTTTACCAGACATGTAAAATTATTATTAGATAAGCGATTGGGATAAGGTCCAGCTGACTGAAAAATATAAAGTCAGGAAATTGGCATCAGAATAATGGCAATTGTGATAGCATGGCAGTTAATATTTCATTGCGTCGAAAGAGGAATAAATATTTTATCTAATTAATTACCTTTTATAACATAATGTAAGGCTCTTATACTGCTTTGTGTGGACATTATTTGTTCAATATTTAAGCACTTATATTACCGAGAAAAATTAGCATTGCATTGAAATTTAATTACGATCTTGTCTAATTTAAAAAACAGTTCAAATTTGCCATCATTTATAATAAAATAAAAAAAGGCAAAGATTGTCCAATTTTTTTGGCTGGCATTGACTTCCACCTGAAATGAACGCGTTGAAATTTACTGCAGCTATGTCTCTCAGAGAAAAAAAATGAATAATTTACATTAGTTAAGTGAAGCGAAGGGAACGCTCTTTATGCAAGCACTTTAACAAAAACCATTATTTGGTCAATAAATTATTCAGGGTTAGCTTCAAAGTTTTCAGGCCGCCAATTTACTAGAGTTATTACTAGTTGAATTGACTCTTTACCTGTTAATAAATCAGCGGTGTTTTCCTTAAATAAACATCAGTCACAAAGGTTATTAATTTGGATTTTAAAGGCCCTTTAATTTTACCACTTAAGTCTATTATTCTACTCTATTCTACTGAAATACACTGATCAAAGGTCTCTACATTGCCATATTATGTGTTTTAAAATTAGTTAAATTGTTGAGCTAATTTATTTTCAAAGAAGGAATGCCATTTTAACTTCATCTAAACATTCTAATGTTTTTACTCATAATTATAATGCATTATTTATGACCGTTTATAACTTGTTACTTTAAATAGTAGATAAGTAAATAATTTCAAGAATTAGAAAATATAAACAGTCCCTGTGGTCAGCAATTTTATGATCCATTGACTTCCGTTTCAGAGTAGCGCTATTATTTGCCCTTTTCAATCTGCTAGATTAAAACCAATGCGATTACATGGTTGTTTGAAGTAGAATTCTTACAATGTTATTTTTTTGAGTACATTTAAAGGTATTTTTTTAATTTTTTTTAGTCCTATTTATTAGTTGTAATGTCTTTGCACTATCATACCAATTTCACAGGCCGGGGAGGGGAAAGAAGGAAATGAATTCTAGTGGATGGAGTTTAAAACGTAACATGAGATTATTAAAGACTGAAAACGATTTTTTAACTTCTAATTTTGAAAATTAAATACTACAATTATTATGCAACACAATTGCTAATTAATGGAAAATATATGACATTTTCTGCAGTGCTCTAAATTATTACCTCCCATGACTTGTGAAGATCATTTATGAGAGTTATCGGTAAAATGATGAGGAAACACAAATTTTGGCAATCAGACAGTGTTAAATTAAAACTATTTTAAAACTGTCCTTTGACAAACGAAGCATATCTCGTCAGTGCTAATATTTAAATTTGTTTATTCATTTGAAGTAACTGGCTTAAAATTTCCGATACGCAGATTACAAATACAATCTTAGAATAGGTTTGACCTTGAAACGTCATAATAGAATTTATTATTCGCCAGGCACTTTGCCACCTGCGAATGGTATTTGGATGAATGATAAGCCATAACTAAGCTGTCAAATACTTAGGAGTGGGGAAACATTAAAATATATCTTCTCTCATCCGCAATAATTATGCTGTTATTAAAATTAATATAATACAGTAATAATGCTTTTGATTGGTTCACATTTGAGTTTAAATCAACAGATTGCTCTGTTAACATGAATATTTCAAATATTTGCTAGATAAAAAAGTGCATTTTTATTAGTATTTTTCGTGTTTTAGACAAAGAATTAACGCGGACAGCGAAATAACAATCGAGAAGAGATTGAAAAGTGGCAGAAAATGAATTCAAAGCTTTTAGCAAACTACGAAGGTCGAATTTTACAGGAAATGTGTTGTTCTTATTTTATAAGGAAATTTTAACCTTTAGTGAGACTAGTGCTTAATTTTATGAAACGACTTCCAGATTCGCCGATGAATTCACGCTCACAATACTCAGAAGTGGTTGAAAATTAAAATTACTTTCATGATTGGCAAAACCCACATCAATTTCTTTGGATTTTATGACAGTCGAATGTTATTATAAAATCGATTTTTTGTTAGGTTACGTTAAAGCTATAATCTACGCACTCTCACGTATGGACATTTAGTCTCTTCAAATATCCATGTTGAAAACTGAATAAAAAGTACTAAGCAAATAATAAAGCATCGAAGATACGAATTTGCTGGACTAATAGGCACGAGTAATAAGTTTTTAATCTGGAAATATGAATTACTTATTACGAAAATAATAATTTACACCTCGAATCCTGAAAGCAAATGAATGTAGTCAATTTATTTCTCTTAAGTTTCGTTCAGAATCGGTTTGACCTCATCCTCTTAAGGGACCATGAATGATAACATATAATATGTTAATAAGAAGTTGAAATCAACTCAAAACTGTGTAGCTGTGGGTACCAAATGCTATCTGAGCTAATTTAAAGGAACTAAAAGAAACATTAAGTGAGCAAAATAAGATGAATTCTGTAGCATAAATTATTTAAAAAAAACAAAATCATAATAAATATTTGCAATTGAAAAATTCCTCTTACTCATTTAAAATGACATTTAACAGAGTTAAATTATGCCAGCTTTCAAGTTTTCGCCATATCTCCGTTTAGGAATATCTTATAAATTAAGATAATTCTAAACCAAAAGACTAAGAAATGACAATTCCGACATCAAAACTCCCAACACCGCCTCATTCTTTGAAGAAGATTCAGGAAGTACATCTGCTTGGGCCCTTACACCGACTCTGACAAAATCTCCCAAAAGGCAAACGTTTGATTCTAGCTGTTGCCTACAACATACATTAAATATGATTAAGCCAATAGGTTTGAAGCACTCATTTCCATCACACGTTTAGTCTCGGTTAAAAACTTGATATTAAGACTTTATTTCTAATTTTAAAATTTTGTTCTTCCGAATTGCATACTTTAAAACTTCTAAGACTTTGGAACTAATAATTTGACATTAGTACAAAATTCCCAAATACTCTAATGCTCACTTCACTTTAGAAGAAAGCGGAAGTTTATGTAATGGGAAGTTATAATTTGGTGCAGACGCACACACACACACAGACCAAAAATAGCCCAAATGACTCGTTTTGTGTTGTTTTAATTGGCTTGGTGAAGGGGCGGAAACTTTGTTTGCATGTTGCTAATCCACTTATGAGCTGATGATATGTAAAGATAATCGGGTGATTTCCTCCGTGATTCACAAGAGACCTAATCTAATTAATAGTAAATATAATTTTCAAGCAAGTTATTATGATCGCGTCTTTTTTAAAGGACAATTTAGAATTCATACCTATGTGCAAAATAATAATTATTTTAGTATTACATATGTAAACTATTTAAAAAAACAATTATTTCAAGCGGATATTTAAATTAGAAGTATTTAATCATGAAAACGTCCTTAAAAATATTTAATATTTGAAAATAATGGTTTGAAATATCAATTATTGGGATGATTTATCTTAAAATATCGCTTAGTTTACAAAAGAATCGTGTTATAGAAAGCTTATTTTTTACTTAGAAATATTTTTTTAAGATTTTTGGGAATGATGAAAAATGTTTTAATTGAGATAGTATTTAGTTGTTGAATTGTTTTATTTTTCCTCAATATTTTTGAAATGCGAAAATGTTTATGCAATAAGATTGGGTTTTCTTTTTGCCTAATGGTGAAATAGAATAGTTACTATTCCATATAAGAATAACTAGACGCCATAAGTACAATATTTTACTATAACTAAACCAGTATTTTTTCTGACTATTTAAGCAAAACTATCTTCTTGACAAAGGAACTTTTCTTTAATTTTTCAAGCTTTAAAACTCTCAATAATATACACAATTCACTTTATACAAACATGATCATTACCTTTTAAGGTTTTAAAATTTTATTTCACTTGATTTTACAATTCAATTGAACCAGCAAATGCATAGTTATCGCGGAGTGGGCCATAGGTGCGGAAATTGTGTGCTGTAGATACGAGAGCATAGCAACTTCATTTTGAGTGTTCCAAACATTCATTTTAACGAACCAATTCTTAATGATAATTGAAGATTGACTTGAGAATCGTAAATTTCAATATATTCCTGGGATATATTTTGAATCAATGACGAAACAATAGACACAGCTTTAATAAAGGCATCCATATTTATGGGGAATATTCAAGGGATTTTAGTTCTGTTTTATGCCAAAGTAATTGTAAAACACGAATTGTTGGGAGATTGGCAAAAAATGTCAAGGAATGTCAACTTTATCAACATTCAAAATAATCACACAAAATGCATTTGGATGGCAAGTAAAAGACTTGGCAAGAAATTATAGTTTCTTTACATTTTGCCCAGCAACAAAGTTTAATTTTAGTACTTTGTTAATAATGAAAAAGCTATGCAATAAATTTGAGCTTTACTAGAGGTACAAAATTTAATTTAATTTTTTGGTCAGAGTATATTTAATCACCCAAGAATGACTCATTCCTACTACCTAATCCCTCCGACCCCTTGAGCGAACAATACTCATCAGTAAGCACTGAATATTGTAGACATTATCTGCTGTAAATCAGAAGACAATTTTTAAATTTGAATTTTGAAATTTAAACTGGCAAATTAGTAGATAGGGCGCAAATCGAGTGTAACATCCATTGCATATTTTGACTTTTCTCCATGCTAATCAATTTCAGTCTTTTTTATCAACTAGAAAAACTTACCACTTAAACGTATTTCCGTAGACGATGTTAATAATAGCCTTCCCTATTGGAATAAATAAAATACTTTGCCGGTCTATTTATATTTGTTTAAATGCACCAAGTTTTATTTTTGTCAGGTAGTTATCATAGGCAAACAACAAGCATTCTAGAAATAACATTTTTATTCAACCTTTAAGAATAGATTAGTGGATAAAATAAGTTAAGTGTTTATTTTCAGTTTTTTGACGGATAATGATGTTTTAAGTTATATGAAATTGGTAAAGTTTGCTTAATTAGCACAGTGACAAAAAATTTTAATAAATCTGTAAAATAACTCATTTTTACAAATGAATGGCCCGACCACTTTTTTCAAAATTTTAAGTAAAATAATTGTGTTAATTCCAAAAATGAATCTGAAATTCTTTGAGACAATAATAATTTAACTGCATCAAGTATTTTAGTGAATCGAATTATATTAGATTAAAATATTTCTATCTTTATAATAAATTTCAAAAATAAATGAAAAATATAAATGCTCGACAGAGATTTCAGTCAAAATTATACCATGTTATATATTATTCTTTGAAGAAACTATTGCTTTGAACAAAAATTGACACCGTGTGCAAAAGATAATTGGATTTGATTGAAATTAAATTTACAATTAAAAGTCATTTGTTGGACTATGTAAAGAGCATTGCTTTTATCACTTAACTTCTTGTAGGATAAGAAGAAAAATCGAGAATGATGTCAAAATTTTGGCTTCTGACCGTTCCGTTACTTCAATTCAAAGCACATTTGACTTTCACATGTTTAATTAAAAAAAATAAGTTTCTTTGCAGCTATTCTCAGTTGCATAGAAATTAGTTTCATACAGTTACAGACGATAATGGCAAATTGGCTATTTCATTCTATAAAAGCACAAGTTGAATCAGATGTTTCATTGATCGAAATAGTATTCAAGACAACAATGATGTATGAATAATTAATTCCAATGGAACAAATTATTTAATAAAATATTAATTTGTTTATTGTAGGTACGGTGATATGGTGCCATCGACAATAATGGGGAAGGTTGTTGGAGGAATTTGCTCACTTTCTGGTGTTCTCGTTATTGCATTGCCTGTTCCTGTCATTGTGTCGAATTTCAATCGCATATATCAACAGAATCAGCGCTCCGATAAACGAAAGTCTCAAAAGGTTGGCATTTTTAAAATATATTTCATAGTTATGAAACAATAAATTAATAATTTATAAAATTTTCAGGAAATTGATATTTATATGAAACTTGATTCTTTCCCTTATAAACATACCAAGTATGATTATACCATTAAATCTTGCTAAAATGTTTTATTGCATGCTAATTAAACTCAGCTAAATTTTAAACGCGCTATTACATTTAAGTGTCATTTATTTATTTTATGCAAGTTTTGAACGAGCAGAATTCAAAACAAAATTGAATAAGCCATAGCCAAACTTTGACATTTCTCTCCAAACAACTTCCCGAGTAGACTATAGCTCCAGAAACTCGAGAAAGCAGAAAAACTTTAAAGTAAAGAGTATTTATTTTATTCGAGGGTGAAACAAACAGCAAACTCAGTTGATGAATGCAATTAATGTTATACCATTTTTATAAACTCGATCGCTGATTGGTTGATAGACTTCTGCATGGACGGCCACACTTACCAGAATTTTTGTTCGCGCATAAAGTTCATTTAAGCAATTTTGATAGAAATACTGAGAGGACAAATTCGCATAAAATATAACCTTATTGCCTATTCTTTATAATTAAAGAAGTGCCTGTCAGGTAAAATATGGAATTAATTAAACATCGAACGAGAATGGCTTCGAATAGGTTCAGATATGTTAAGATTTCATTCTAATGAAAAGGAACCACTTTCAAGCCCGAAAAAATAATTATGGGCTTTGAAAGTTTATAAAAGCCGTCATAATTTTACTTGGTAAAGAAAAGTATTTTAGCTTATGAATATCACCACTGCATTATTTCTATGAACAATTTATTTAAAATTTAGTGTGTTTTATATTAACAAACATTTCTTAGGGATTTCCTTATGCGAACGAAAACACGAATTAATCCAAATTGGAGTACATTAGAGAGTGATCAGTTCAGGCAGACTGTATTTGAGGCCACTTAACTTTCACAATTAATACCATACTTACAATTTGAATTGGCATTACCTACCACAAGACAGTTTTTATTGAAAGTTCTACTGTTCAATGGTCTAATATGATCAAACAGAAATGATTGTTTGAATGTATAAAATAAGTGAGAACTCAATTTAATCTCTGGATTCAGGACACCAACCTTCTGCATTTCGGAAACAGTCCACTTCTTCAATGGACAACTATTCAAGCGTTATTAAATTAATTTTCCTCCGTTTTCGAGTGACTGCAGGTTTGCAGCGTCGAGAGATTATGAACCAGTTAAACAAAAATTTTATACTTTTTATACCCAAAAGCCAATATTCAAGCAAGAATGTGGAGACGCAAAATATTCTTGTCGATGTTGCGAAAATTAACATCTCCACAACTCGAACGCTAATTTGTATAAATCGTGCTGAGTGATATTGCATGTTTAAAGGATAGCGCTGGAAAGAAAGTTGCAATTTTTTTTGAAAATTATTCCCAACATCAGATATTTGCTTTTTCATTAAGAGCTATTTTTTCTAACAATTAAAAGGGAAGCATTTGTTATAACTTGAATTATGAGAACAACCATTTGCGACTATTGCAAATGCTAAACTTGATTGCCTAAGCTATTCGCGTTGCATCTATTTCTCGCCTAGGTAGTTTCCCATCAAATTTCATAAAACTGTTGGCAAAATTGTACACTTTTAAAAAAGTATATAGTTTAAAAATGAGAAATTAATGTAAAGAGGGGCGGTTTTGTACAAATATTATGCACAAATAAAAGTATCAACATTTCAACCAATATCATAATTATCTCTCTCATTTTTCTCGATACATAGTAAATTTTCCGACAACTTTTATAGGAGGACATAAGCCAAATAAGTTTGCAACATTTCAGTTGAAATCATAATTTACATATATCAATGAAGTACCGAAATAATCAAGTATAAAAATATTTCAAACTGATCCAATATCATTAATAGTTTGCCAAATTTCAAATGTAAATTAATTAATGAGCTATAATATGCAAAACTTTTAATTAATGTAGTAATTATGATCCCAACGATCTCCTTTGAATTATTTGGACCAAATAGAAGCATATGTCAATCAGAGGTTGTAGAATATGATAACGATGCCGAAGAGATAGAAAATTAGATTAAACCGATAGGCGAAATAGGATGAATCTCCTAATCTAACCAAAAAAATTCAAAAAAGAGAATCCAAATTAATGCTGCTTAGTGCGAATATTGAAATATTTATTTATTTATTTCGGGGTGTGCGATAGACTTACCTCCACGTGGTGCACCCTGGGCAACGTATACTCATACGGCAAAAATTTCTATTACCTGGCAGTTGACTTCTGACTTCAAACTGCCATGACCCCCCTGGTAGTCATTTTCGACCCCTTCCACAGAACTCACCCTACCTTTTTCTCTGCCTTTGTGACTGTCTGCCTCTTTTACATCTGTGAATCGCTCTTCTGTTCCCCACCCCTCGACTTTCCGCTACTTTGAAATAAATTTATTTATTTATTTCAAATGGCAGGCGTTATGATAAGTATCATTGGCCCTTTATTTGAC
>UZAE01000042.1:0-48272 GCA_900617975.1 Rodentolepis nana | reverse complement strand
TATTTATTTCTATCAAATGGCAGGCGTTTTGATAGTTATCCATTAACTTTATAGTTGACTTCAGACTTCACAGAGAGGAAGGAACATCGAAGTGAAAAAGTCGAGGGGAGGGGGACAGAAGAGTGATTCACAGATGCAGAAGAGACACACAAAAGTTGAAAAAAGGTGAGGTGAGTACTGTGAAAATAGTCGAATATAAATTCACAGACGTAAAAGAGACAGACACACAAAAGTTGAAAAAAGGTGAGGTGAGTACTGTGAAAATAGTCGAATATGACATACAGTGGGGTCATGGTAATCTGAAGTCAGAAGTCAACTGCCAATTTATAGGCTTTTTTTGCCGTATGACTATGCGTTGAAGAAGGTGCACCTAGTAGAGGTAAGTCTATAGCACACCCCGTGTGACGTGTACTAATATGCCAAAATTCTATTTTCAGGAATTGTCCCTTGATTCACCAAAGGAGGTTATTCCAACAAGGATAGAAGCTTATTGAATAATTAGTTAAATTAAATGAATAGTTCCTTTGTCTTAAAGCACCCTGCAGACAACTGAGCTACGAGTATTTTCCATCTAACAACATCTCCACGTTTATTCTACAGATCTTAGACAAACTCGTAATAAAACGTAATAAATATCTAACGCAATTTTGCCTGTTTGATAAAATTTTCGATTATTATGGATCTGTTGGATAATTTATATGCCTCAATCTTTCAGATAAAGTTTCATGTTCTGCGAATATTTATTCACTTTTTCTCAATAACATATTGGAAACTAGTCTATAAAGTTCAAAATAATAAGTTATTTGTATGATCTAAGGTCGTGGCATAATTTCGATAACTAAACCTTCTTAGGGTAACATTGCTTCGGCCTCAATCAATGAAATACTGCGTTAATTGTCAAATTTTTCTTATCTCAGAAGGATAAATGTAATCACCGATAGTTTCTACATTCTAATTAACTTAATCAAATATTTTAATAAGATTTATTGATGTTTTTGGGAGTTTTTACTTTCCATCTCTTCAGTCTCAGATATTCCTCTTTATACCCTGGAATTCATCTTATTCTTATGATGGCTTCAGATTTTTTCGTTTGGCCTTGACATACAGTATACTTTTCGTCTTTGGAATGGTATTGACTGGTATGTGTGTGTTGCCAACTCGGTTCCGGTTTAATGCCTGACTACTCGCTTAAATAATTTCGCAAAATTTTCGAAGTTCTAAAGTGCAGCTAGTGAATGAGAACAAAGCTACAAATACAATTACAAATTTAACCTCTCTCCCTCTCTCTCTCTCTCGATAATTTTGTCGCACATTTTTTCCCCTATGTCAACCGTTGTCAGGATGCTTATCGAGTAAATATCATCTTAAGGTGAAATATTATGAAAAAAGATATAAAACAAATATGAGAGTGAGATAGGGTGAGAGAAGGCAAAATTAAGCATCAATCAGCTTGTCCCAGCACATGTATTTGTCAGCGAAGGAAATGCCAATATTTCATCTCTATAACTCTCTCTCTCCCCCTCCCTCTCTCGCACCTCCTGAAACTGGAAAAAAAACAATTAGTTTTGGAATAAATTGACTGAATTTCAAAGCCGGGCTCTTTTTGGCACCTTTTCTCCTAAAGTGGTGGTTTTGCTAATAATGCCTGTATAGGTACAATCTGGAAAGCTGGTATTTGCATCAATGTTTGTGGAGAAGTTAACACAAATGATGTGATCTCTTTCTCCAGGTCGATTCGATTCGAAATTCGGCCTAATTCGCTTTCCTATCACTTAAACTCATCATAAATTTTCAATTTTTTCTCAACCTAATATTTATTTCAAATGGTATGCTTTATCATAGTTATCACTAGCCCTTTAGCTGACTTTGGGCATCACAAAGAGAAGGAACATCAAAGTCACAAAAGTCGAGAGGGGAGGAGGAACAGAAGAGTTGTCCATAGCTGTAAAGGAGACAGACATAAAAGTAGAGAAAAGGGTAAGGTGAGTACTGTAGGAATGGTCAAGCATGACATATAGTGGGGTCATGGTAGTTTGAAGTCAGAAGTCAATTGCCAATTTATAGACTTTTTTGCCGTATGAGTATACGTCGCAGAGTGTGCATCTCGTGGAGGCAAGTCTATCCCATACCCCTCTCAACCTAACATAAAATCAAAGTCATCAGAGCAATATCTGCGTGTGTTCACCAAAGTACCTCTACATCTACATCTGTGGTTGAATCAGTCCCAGTGGGCTTAACAGAAACAAGGTAGAAGTGGTTTAAATCAAAGACTACACTTAAGTTAGAAAACAAATCTGTTTGTTTAGATTTTTATGCCTGATAAATGATTGATTGACTGAAGTGGTGCTTTTTCATTTCCAGGTGTGAGCGTGTTTGCACGACAAAAACAAAAATACAAGTGCCCAGATAGCTAGTCATTAACAATTACTGTTACACCAATAATAACATACTCATTTTAAGAAATACAGCTAATCACCTGGTTAATTTCATTGATTTAAAAAACCGATTTAAATAAGTTGAACGTAAATACTTCCTCCTTCTACAATGAATTTTCTATCATCTCGTTTTACTTTACCTGATTTTCCTCTCTATAGAGTTCCAATTACACCTCAATTCTTTCTTTCGGTGAGGCCTTGATTAACTTTTACCTCCAGATAGCCATAATGAAGCGAAGAACTATAATTTTATTTCTACACTTTATTTTCGATTTGTTAAGTAAATAAGCGATCAGGAACATTTGCCGTAGCTAGTTCCTTCAACTTACCTCTCTTCGTGTGATTTAAAAACGGATCACAATTCGTCAGGTGTTTCGGCGTCACCTTTTAGTGTACCCTAGAAATTGATACTTAAAATCCCCAGGTCATGTGATCTCTCGTATATCAGGATTGAGAGGTGTATATATATAAATATATATATATATATATAAATCACCTATAAATTGAATGTAATTCTGATGTTCCAGCGAATGAGGCATACAATAAGTTTGGAAAAAAACCATTTTTAAATTTTTCTGTTGAAATTGATGCTACATTATCACTAGCGAAGTATACTCGAAGAGCATTATGGAGGCACAAAAATGCTTGATTTGGGAAGTGGTCGCTTTCATAAGAACCTCGTAATTTTCCTCTTCTCCTGACAAAACTAAACCAGTACGGTCGCTTATTCACTTCAATTAATATGCTTTGAAGAACGATGATGTAGAGACCTCTGATTTGATGTGAACACATTAACCACTGCGTTATTGTTATGAAATTAAATCTAGTTTACTTTACTGCCCTCGTATGGACTTGCGCATTTTGAATCGGTATTAATGTATTTATTGCATTTTCTAGAGAATGACAATCATTTCACCTACCCTCTAACTGCTTATTTCTCACTTTTCAGCTCAAACAATTTCAGAGAGCTCCCTTTTCTACCATGCGGAGTGAGTTTAGGAAAAGTTAACGTTGTTGACCATGACTCATCGCACTTTTAGAAAGCCCTAGAGGCGGCCCACTTCAATTTTTCTATTTTTTTCACCTCTGAACAGAGATTGCACCTTGGTGAGAAAGCAAAGAGACAAAACTTGGGAGACCGCTCGAATTATATCTAAAACCATACCTCGAGTCTTTCATCTAAAGGCTGCTAAATTTGTTCTCCACGCGCGCGCTCTGTGTGCCTCCTCCTCTCAAGCCCCCCCCCCCACTTTGATGACTAACCCCGCCTTCTCTTTTCAAGGAGGGCTTTATTTATGCTTTAGCCGCCATGAGACATTTGTGAGAGGGAGAGAGAGTGAGCGAGTTGGGCAAAAGTTATCGAATTTTGCTTGAACTAAAATTTTCTGGTAGTTGTGAAAGTAAACGATTGGGAGAAACTGAATTATTAAATGAAAGCTGATGTTGAATTTATTAATCTTTATTAGGTTCAGTAAACCACTATTCGCTTGGAAATGTTCCATCGATTAGTACAAGTTAGTGGGATTGCTTACTTTAGATGCTATTGAAGTTTATGATCGATAATTGATAATTGGTACCCACTATGATTACAGGTCACCTTAACTCACCGGAAGCGCACTGTGATGGGCATCTAGTAGATTCAGGCACACCTCGAATTCCAAATCAGTCGAAAAATGGTCGTAATAGTTGGTGATTCCAATTGCCTTAAAATTTCTTCTTAGTAAATAAGAAAAAAACAAGTTGTTTAGACTTTAAATTCCCACCCATTTTGCTTATCTTGTCTACGGTCATGAACGAGATAATTAAGACTGTCCCAGATACAAATACACATTCAGGAAAAGTCATTAATGGTACTAATCAAAAAAACAAACTTAGGTTGTTTCTAAAGTAACCATAAGTCTAAATTAAGTCTGGACAAAACACAACCTAGTCAATTTGTGAAAAATCCACAAAATCTTCAGCTGATTCATCGAAGTTAATGACGTAATGACCAGCTATCCCATCGCCACTCATAATTGAGTCATCTCCTCATTCTCAGGTATTTTAAACCTTAGCTTACTTTTCTTTACTCCGATTCTGGACCCATCGCTAGAATCTCGACGTTCACATGAGGCTAGAGACGTCGCTGTTATAAAGACCATCTAAGAGCTAACAAGAGGCGTGATGATTTCGTGAATTATAGTTAGGGAATAACGAGTTCCCTGTTAGAATGGTCAGATAATCAAGCGATTAACACATTTTGTAACCTCCATTTCCTAAAATTTGTTTCCAGCTAAGCTATTAATATGCTCTACTATTAGGAGCAGTTGACTGAGAGAGATCGTCAAATGAGAGGTTGTGGGTAAACTAAGGCGCATCTACTTCTCTAAAAATGTACTCCCGATCTATTAAGTACCAATAAATTAATGTAATGCTTAATAAATTTTGGCTCCTTTAATGAAAATTTAATGTCCGGTAAGGGGTGGAGGTGTGATATATGGATTGACCTCTTCCCTTAATAATTAGTTCTTTTACGCCTACTTCATTTCTTGAATTGGATATGTGTGCACGGCTAATACGCCCAGGGTCGTGGCGTAGTGGTGAAAGGGCTTAGACTCGTTGCTACCATGCTACCATGAGAACCGAGTTTTGAACATTGGACACAAGTACTAAATGGTGAACATAAATCATCAAAATACAGCACTCACTCACTCACACACACGCACACACACACTCACGCGCAGCACGACCAGTACAAATACTCGCTCGCATTCTAGATGGCAAATTTCGGAACTACCAACCAATCGAGCCCAAACTCCCAGGTGCTCTCTGTATCTTATGTGAACTTCGATTTTAGTCCGAACACAGCGGTCCTCATGTCAGACTGAGTATACCGTTCTCTTATTGTGGAACATCTGAGATTGGTAAAGTAACACTATTTTATGTGGTGGAAGTTGTCATATTAGGAGTTGACGAATCCTTATACATTATTCAAGGCCAAGTGTCTAGATTTTGTAAGGCCTTAGTAGATCCAAATTAATGAGGTTTAGGTAAGATGATTGAGGACGGTAGACGATTTGGTAAATTTGAAATGATTTATTATTTAAATTAACTGCTAAATATTGAAAAGGTGTAATGAAAATTCGGATGGAGATAATGAGTTATGCAAGGGGATGAATCGATCACAATATTATATGCATTGTGGATAATGAAATATGCGGAGATTTCTGTTAGCCCATTAACCCATTAAATCAAAAAAATCCTTTTTGAAGGCCTCTGATTACGCTACTTAAGATTTGAGCTTGGTTCTCTAGACATTTTTCTTCTTTGTTAAGCAAACTATATACCTAATTCATTGTTTAGATTTATTAACTGCGCAACTGAAAAACATGACAGAACACAAGTGTTTTATTTAGGTCGACTTTTGGATGATTTCTCAAGGCTGATGTCGAATGTTGATCCAGCAGTGAAGATGGCGGAACCTTTCAAGTAAAATAATTCTCACGGCATCAGAGAAAAGAGATAAGACATCAATCACATGCTAACAGACATAGCTTCATTCACCTGAGGTGGGGAACTAGTTTGGAGCAGGTCAGTTCAAATCAGAGCATTTGGTTAGTCGGTTTACAACTCTAGCAGTGTAAGTTCTCCTCTGCGAACTTATAGGTCACCGATCAGATGTCAGTCGGTGCCCACCCAATGAGGAAAATTACAAACCGGTTAAGTTTTATTCTGATGAATAAGTATGGAAATTGTATACTTAGTTTCTTCCCAAAGTGACTTCATATTTCCCTTAAATGGGGGAGGGGGGGGGGGGGGGGGGAGAGGGGGAGAGGGTGAGGGGAAAGAAAGCGTATAATTAAAGTCTCATGTGAATTTTCGAGGTGTCATAAACAGAACGTTCAGAACACTAAATTTCCCGAAGTTGGATTTTATTTTAAATTTTAAACAGGAAAGATTATTAGAGACATCTTGTAAAATGAGTTTGTGGGTAAGTCATTTAAATATACACCTAAGATAATTGAAGCTATCGTTGATAGGCCTTGAAAATGTTAACTTAAGACAAATTCCAGTTTCTATAGAATTGGCTATTTTGGCAAGCAAATGGGTTACTCTCCTTTTTAATTTACAAGTGTAACATTTGAAGTCATAAACATGAAGGTACTTAATTCTGTTCTTATTTCCAGATAAAATACCCTCCCCTCAACCCCCCCCCCCCTCCACAACATGTCTCTTTAATAGGGAAATAAATTTAAAATAAAATCTATTGTATTTCAAAGCCACCTTCCAGCACTTAAATCTTATAGATAAGGCCTACATGTCTGAGGTCTCCAGGCCTAATAGGCCAGTTACAGAATCAATATTGTTGTGTATGTTACGCTAGCTAATGTTAGTTAGACCGGGGTATACGATAGACTTACCTTCCTGGGCAATGTATACGACTAAAAAGTTCAAACTACAATGCATGTCATATTCGACATCTTCTATAGTACTCATCTTACCTTTTCTCTGCTCCTGTGCCTGCCTATCTCTTTTACATCTGGGAATCATTATTCTGTCCCACCCTCTCGACTTTTTGCCATTTTGATGTTCCTCCTCTTCTCAGTAAAGCCCGAAGTCAGCTAAAGGGCTAATGATGACTATCAAAACGCTTTCCATTTGAAATAAATTAATATATGTCAATCAGACACAACGGTGGTCGTGTTAATAATAGTTCTACCCGAGAGAATTTCAAGATAGGCTTGTGTATGAAGTCATTTGCAGCCTATACGTGCATTTTTTTACTCGCTAGTGCAATTGGCGATGGTGGAGGTTGATCTGTCAAATCACTGTTGCTTTTGTTAGCGTTATTTTTGCATTTTGTTTCTGTCTGTCTAACCGTCTGTCTGCCTGTCTGTCGATCGAGCATAGTTGGCATAGACTTAACACTGATTGGATAATTGATTTCGCCCACGCAAACTCAGCCTAGCGCGTTGGTTTCCCCCAAGCCAAATATTATCTTTTATTCTGTTTATGATCATTTAACTTTTTATTTCCTTTAAATTCCATGTGGTGGTGGAATTACCTTGGGATCTCTTTACTGGCCTCAGTATCAATATTTGCTTCATTATGTCATTTGTACGATTTTCACTAATTATAATTCACAACGAACATAATGCTTCTCAATTTTTCTACTGACCTCTGATTAACATACTTTTTAGAGAAGTAACTCAACGTTTTCGAAGTTAACTACTCATTACTGCCATCGACTTTGATGAGCTTGAATTTAAGCAATAATAATTTGGGGAAGTTCGGATCTAATCCAAAAATTTGTTAGCCATGGGGAGCTTAAGGTTGGTCCACTGGGAGGGTTAAAATGATGTTTAAATGAACCTTCTCGTGATTCTCCATATTGTGAAGGTTTTTATAAAAAAATAACAATAAACATGCCTAACTGTTCAAAACTACTATTATTTAAAAGTATCAAAAGACAATAGAAAATATTAACAGGCTCTCAGACGTCATTTCGCACAATTTCTGAGTGAAATGAATATTTTATACTTTGTCTATTTAATTACCTTTAGCTCCATTAGTTTGAGAAATCAACAACCGATCCCATGTCTGGGTTAGTGCGTAGCCTACCATTGGAGCGTTGTATGATGTCAGAAGAAAGCTCTTTTTAAAACATTATTCTATTTCTTCATTTATTATTCCACTCCACGAAGTAGTTCTACCCCCTTTTCGTAAATAGAGAAATCGCAGAGATAATTAATTTGAATGACAGTAACCTAGTGCTGTTTATTTAAATTTTGAACAAGGTCATGACCACTAACAAGATTTAGGTAGTTTTCAGTGCATTGTGGGGTTTCGCAGATAGAATTCACATGATTTCGGTAATCGATATTGTCGATCGAACGTGCATTCTATCATATCAGTCCTTTTTCCGGATGCGTTTAAACAAAACTTTGTGAAATTACGACCGAAATTGAAGTGGATTAGAAACTCGACCATTTTAAACTGTAGCGTTATGAGGTGAGAAAAATAACAAGACAGGCCTAATTCCGGGAACTCATTGACATCGCGGTTTTCTTCAACATTTTGACGTGGGAATTTTCAAGGCATCGTGTTGATTTTGAGAACTAATAGGGGAAGAATGCGGTGCTACAAGGTGTACAAACAGGTTCACTAAGATCTCTGTCGAAGTTAATGGCGACCACTGACCCAAAAAATACATCACTGGTTTGTATTCTTCTGAGGTCAATTGGTGAATTACGCTATTAGAAAGAAGGATGCAGGAATAGTAGTTTTGTACTCATACTTTATTGCCTACGGTTTTAGCTCTTGAACAAATTGTTGCATTCTTTATATTTTGTTAAATAAAAAATCGTAATAGATTTAAGAGCAAGATTTCGCTTTATAGAAATTGTGAAAAGTGAAATGAACCGAAGGATTCGATTAGTAGCAGGTTAATGTTATGCAGACATCCATTTAATTAGTTGTATTGTATTATCGTGGGATTTAAATATAATTGTAATCGAATGAAACACAATAACGTTGGATTGTTGTCAATGCCCTAATCACCTGAGTCTGCAGGAGCTCTTGAAAAAAATACAATCAAATGACTTTTTAAATTTAATTTATTTTGGTCTGGGAACACAGTTTCACGTTAGTATTTCGGCATAAAGAAGCGATATTTGTGAGTGTGTCTTCGTAGCAAAAGGGGTTATTGATGGTTTATTCTTATGAGAATTATTTCAATTTATTTTCAAGTATTTCCATTGATGATTCACTTTTTTGTAACCCTCTGAATGTTTGATTGTAAAACTAATTTTTGTCCAAATTATGCTGGTTCAAATTGGGGTAGACAAAGCGGAATTAGCAATTCCTCAATTATGTAACCATATTCGAAAATTGTGGTTTCTGCTTTTGCTCTTTGACAGGTGACTAGGTCCCTAGATGTCCACCTCCAATAATTACGTATCGAGGTAGTCACTAGCCCAACACCTTTTGGCATTCAAATAGCCATTCCGGCTAATTGCAGTCACTTCTGAGCCTTTTTTGCAAGATGCATTATTTCCCATATCAAAGAAGGAGAAACTTCGATTTAAGACACTGAATTGGGCTTCCATGGAGATAAAATTTGGAGTTTAGATTTCCAGCTGATATCGTCAGTGGCATAGGCAGAGTTGAGGAATTGAACTTAGAGAGGGACCTTAGAGAGGGTTGTTTTTCAAGATGAAGCACAAACTGCATGGACTGCAGGAGTAGATTATGCGATTCGAAATCGCCTCAGTGACAAAATTATTTCGTGTAGGTGAATTTTACCAGCCCAAAAATGTTCTGTTTATCCCTTACTTCGTCCATCAGCCCTAACTAAATAACTCCCCTTTGGCTGTAGCAAAATAATACTAAACTGTAGTTACGGGCCGAAAAGGATGCCTAACATCTTTTAAGTGATACTCGCTCCCCTTTAACCAAAAGGTAAATATCAAGTCTACCCCGCAAATTCAGGCCGAACGTCCGACTTCGTCCAAAAGTACTTCAGAAAGACTAATTAAGGTCACCCACCTTGCTAGGCCATTTGTAGGTCGGTTTCTTTTACGCTCTCTGCAAACTACTGCGCGAGAAAAAAGAGCAGATGTTTACAGCAGACTTGTTGAGACTGTGACTGACTAGGTGCCTTGTATGTCCATTAATTGAACCTATTAGCTCTATCTTCGCACAAACACGTATACAAATCCACGAGCTCTGACAAACAATAGGACGATAACTGATTTGGATTTTAATAAATATCGACAGTCTAAAAAGTTATGCCTAATTTTAAAACGCACAATTCTCTGCAACAATGTTGAATTTATAATATGGGAGCAATTGATGGTTAACGTCTGCGTGAAAAATCAACCAGCAGTGAAGTAATTTAGGTAGACGGGGAGAAGTTGTCGCTCTATGCTAGGCGGGGTTAAAAAGCTTAGGCAGAAAAGGCCTCCGGCCACAGAGACCAACAACAAAAGTGCAAATAGCAAATGGTAGAGTGGTGCACCAATCACAGACATTCTCGGTGCGTTCCAGTGCGTAGGTATCCCCGCGCGCACATCAGTCTGTCTGGCAATTCAGGACAATCGATGTCTTTTGCCTCTGCTGATTGGCTTGTGGAGGATATGTGTGTACTACGAATGTATAGGGAAGGTCACCAGACGGATGGCTCGGATCCTACGACGTCTGTAAACAGTGTGCGCACGTCTCGTAAACGCGCGTGTGTCTACAACTTAAGTGTCTCGAGAATTGCTACTATTACTACTTGACCAACGGCAGTAAAGCCTTCAATCGCTCAAGCGCGCCCACATTGGTAGACGTGGGGAGGTACACGCGCACTAAGTCACACATACGCACTTGCGAGCTCCACATAGGCTGTAAGCTGGTTGTGCACACAAACGCTTTTTGTTGAGGGTGGCATTTGCACGCTTTGCGCGCCACTCTGGTCTAATACAATTATAACGGCATTTTGCCGTTCTAACGTGCTAGTACTCTCGCTTTCTCTCCTCGATCGCCCTATTTGGATCCCTGAACTCACACACGTCTATAATTGTTCCACACGCACTTAAAACCTTTTTTGGATATTTTCCTCACCCACATTTTTGACAACTCGCCCATGTATATATGTGGGAGACATTACGCTTGGAACACTATTTGACTCTGCCATGACTCAAGCTGCTTCATTTTCGGACAAAACCAACTCAATGAATCCTCTCATACCGCGAATTCTCCGTCGACAAATGGAGGGAGCGGCAACTAATAGTTCGTCCGCTTTTCCCAACCCCTCTTCTGCCGTGAACTTTTTACCCGATTCTGTCAATCTCCCCGCAGGAATTGAAGCCTCCTATCTCAATCTCCTTGCTCTCAATTCCCATATTCTCTCCCCTTTTGCGAGACAACTATTGCTTAGTAGTCGGAATCTTCCTAACTTGAGTCCCAAAAGACCCATGGTCCCACCCCAGCCGCCGCAGTCCTCTCGAACAATCACTCCTTTCCCCAATCATTCAACCGGTTCTTCTTTTCCTTCGTCTTCAAGTGTCTCACATCAACCCCTGGCGTCTACGTTTTCTCTACCAAGACCCCATGAAATTGAGGAAACAGGGGAATTAGTCTACTCCATCGTTGAAGGTGAAAAGGTTATGGGCTTCAATGTTTGGGGTGAAGTTCGACTCTGTTTACCTCATCTACTGCGTTTTGTTCTATACGATGTTGACATTGATGAAATTGGACAGGCTCTTTCAAAACTTCGGATTGCTTGTACTAAGTGCTCTCAGCGCCAGTTAACTATGCTTCATGGTTGTAACGCTCTTCCAGCTGAAGTGACATCTTGTGGTTTGATCAGAAAGAGTGATGCTGAACGCATGCTCAAATTTCTTCGATCATCTCGTGAAAGACCCACTCTTGCTGATACACAACAACAATCATCAGAATCCTCGGAGGGTTTTATGGCAATTAAAGAGGAGACAAGCCTTGGGAATTATATTGACGTTCGGCATGACTGTTTTGGTAGCGAGAAGGGGCGTATTTACCCTCACTTGTACACATCCGTAAATTCACCTTGCATTGCCTGTCGGACATGTAATAAATTGTTCTCACCCCAGGATTTTGTTGGTCATACTCACTCGGTTAATGAATCGGATAGTTGTTGTCATTGGGGCTTTGATTCTACCAACTGGCGTTCCTATCTCCAATTGGATATTGATTCCAACACCAGACATAAGAAAGCCAAACGAGACAACAGTGAGTCTGAGGAAGAGGAGAATCCTGATGTCCGTACCTATCGCGCCCTTCGGGACTTTAAGGTCAAATTCCTCAAGGTAAATAATCTCACCACATTCCTTAAGTACTTTAGTTTGTGTGCCTAATTCATACTGGGTTTGTTTATTAGTTTTGTTAGTTTAACTCCGGAGGCCTCTTTTACTTGTCTGTTTGTAGCCTCTGCATTTGCCGAAAGAGATTAAAAAGATGGTCCCTAAATCGGGTATCTGTAAATTGGATGTAAAGAAGCAAGACCCCACCATGTCTACTGATGTTCAACCCCTTGACTGCTCCACGTCCAAACTCTCTCCTCTCGGTCAAGATGTCCTTTCTGCTACCGACCCAAGGAATCAAACTTCATTGACGATTTCAGATGATGATCGTCTCGAAGTACGTCTTTGTGCTAATCTCAAAATCCGCCGCCTTTGGGCACCACACCAAGGTCGTCTCCGCATTCCCAATCCTCCCAAACTCATTTCTAATTGGTTCGTCCAAATATCTCATTACTTTTGAAGTAGTATTTCGAGTACTTTAATGCTTTTGTATTGTAGTCCCAGAGGGCCAAAACCCCGTACTCTATCTTCCGGGCCACCAATTCTCCTTGATCCCAGTTGCATAGTAACCAAAGATTCTGCTCAACTCTATGGTCGTGATTTCATTCCAAATGTCTGTTTGAAACCTCTTTCTCCGGAGTCATCGAACGGCCAATCCCAACAGTTACATCTATCTAGAAGCCTCCCGAGTGTTCCCTCGAATGAGGATTTAGTCTCTGTGTCTGAAAAGCGACTTTCCGAAGCAGATCTCTATCCTAATTTAAAGACAACTGGACCCTTTGGGCATCGGAGTCGACCAACACTGCGCATTCCTCCATCTTTGGGCATTGATTTTAACCTCTTTCCACGAAGTGGAAATAATGGGAACAACCAGGGACTTAACTCTATCGACAGCTCACCAGCCCGGGCTCGAAATTCTAGCTCTGCTCATGATACAGCTGGAGGCAATCTTCCGAACCCTCTCGATTTGCACAAGCATTGTACAACAGAGGAAGTTCTACGTTGTCCCTCGGTTGATTCAGCCCCTGTATCTGGTTTTCGTGGTCAGTTGAGTCGAACCACATCAGATCCTGAGCTCGTCTCTACTGTGAGATCAGGTTTAAAACGTGACCGAACTGGGTCATGGTCTCTTACTCCTCCCTCTTCAAGCATTTCACCTTCTCGAAGAAAACGTCTCCTAGAAGCAATGTCCATCAGCACAAGTGCAGCTCCGAGTAGAGAGGATACAATCAGTAAGCTGCTCTTTATCTTTTTCCTTGATTCGTTTGTTTTTTTTAGGTCTAAGCATATTTTCGATTTTGTGAAGGTTTTTGTTTGTGCCAAGCTTTCGGTCTCTATTTCTCTAGTCTTTCGAGCACATTTAGGTGTATGTATGTGTGTGTATGTGTGTGTGTGTGCAAGTAGAGAACGTGGTGCTATGTTTACATGTTTCTTAATCGAATTAAAGGACAGGAAATTTGTAGAGTTTCAGCCTCACCTGCTTCAAATCGCCTGGGGAGCTTTTTGCTCGATCGTGTTAGGATGGTCAAGGGTTGAACTTTTGGCCCCCCCCCCCCCACCTACAGAATAGTGTGTGCGAATGTGTCGTTATGTAAAATGATATTGGTTTATTGAATTAGGTGGTGGAAAGTGATGATATCACTCACTTGCTTAAATAGCTCCCTTGAAATTGTATGGGGACGTCGCTGAAGAAGACAATGAGTTTAACTTTAAACAGTCTCGAAAATCGATGTTGCGAGTAGTGCCTGTGAACTAGCGTCAGAAGTGCCTTTATGCCATCTTTACGTACTTGACATGAGAGTTGTTGGCTTGAATATTGGGGTGTCTCCGTAAGTACATTACCTTATTTACTCGAGTCAAGTACGTTTATTATGATTCAATGTACCGATTTTATTATTGAATGCATGCCCCGATGACAAACACCTAGTTTTGGTTACGACTCCTATGCTATCCGTAAAAAATCCATCTAACCCGAAAGAGGCTAAATCAATCCACTTTCTATCATACTAAGAAAACCTCTATTTCGCTTTTCCAAGATTCATTCCCTTCATTTTTATGAAAGTAATTTCAGAAAATTTGGGAATATCTTTAAGTGTATTTTCTCGATCTCTCTGAGACTACGATTAAGAGGTCTATGTGGTGTAATAATCAAGTTCCTGTCTAGCTACAACAGTTAGCAGAATGAACGATGCTGCTAAATAATAATGTTTTCTCATGTTTTGCAGAATTTTCAGAAAATAGACGGCCTGCCCAACCGTCAACAGAGCCCATTACCTCATCCTCCTTCCCTCGTCATTTTCAACCCACTTCTGCCCATTCTCAAACTAACTGGGGTTCATCTATGCCTCCCCTATCCAATCAAACCACCCCGGAAATGCTTATTAACCTAGCTACCGATGCTAATCCCCGAATCCCCAATATTGTCTCTCATTGGACCAGTTTGCTGGAACGTATCGAACAGTTCTGCGATTCTGTCTCTCCTGGAGAGGAATCAGCAAAGCGTCGATTCGATCTGGAACGACAGAAGTTAATGATTGATCTAAATGTCCTTCGGGAGAAGAATCTGTCTGACCTATCCATGGTCATGAGAGACAACAAAAAACTCTGGAAGGTAAGTAGTCCCTAGCCTAGCGCAATTCAAACACGCAAGGTTCCACCGTGATTAACTGCCTGCTAATGTGATATTAAATGAGTGTGTATTTGTGACATTGTGTGTCACGGTCTCTGTTAGCTCCCCCACGTCTCTAATGCTGCTCGGGTTGTGCTCTTTTTTGGTGTGAACTGGGGAGAGGAGTGGGGGGGGGGATGTTGGGTATACTACCAATTGCGCGTTCAGCTATACAAGCATCCCACAGCTGTGTGGACACGTAGTCGTGCGCATAAGCGCGCAGCTACCACCACCATGAAACTAAAGGGAGCGGACGAAAATCTCTATTGCGTGAATGCTGAGGAAAATTGTGAATACAAAAGAGAACAAGAAATCGATACCAGTTCTGGGTTGGTTGGATGATTTGGAAATTCCTCGCTCTCTACGTTTATGTGCGCTGTAGTGGTACCCGCTTCCGTCCTCAATGTTGGACGTGAAGTCTAGTTCTCGGCCAGGCTTTTGTGAACGCTCACTTCAGTTAGCGTGGGTAAGCTGCAGTACGAGGAGGGTTCGAGATATCGGACAGTGGGAAGTTAAGTGGGTCATCTGCAAACGTGTTTGTGCATGCATAGTGTACCTAACTTTGGCCAGAAAAGGTCTAAGAGTATTCCGACAAGTTTTTGTATTGGTCCCTTCCTATCTAGCTCCTGACAGATGCCATCCCGCTAACTGGTACCTCCCAGGCTCTAACTCCCAATACTCTCGCACCCCCGTGTGGGGTCATCCCTGGTGTTACAGATGTCGACCAGATCTCACGGATGATCAATCTCCTACACGCATTCAAAACGACAGCGAAACCAACTTCCTCACAAGTAAGAAGTAAAACTAAACAACCTTCGAGTTGTAAATAATACCGTGTGCTACACAACTTTTATGCATGTCTACTAATTTTAATCATCAATGCAAGATTGATTGTGTTTTTGCTGCTTCTCCTCAGGCAATTTTTCGTGCGTTGCTGCACAAAAGCCCACGTATTGATCGGCTCGTTTAATTAAGAATTCGTTTTTCGTGCGTTTTTGTCTCTATGTGCTACAGATTTGAACCTGTGCGATACACACGCACACCAGGAAAGAAAGGACTAGCAATGGGTGTATAAATGATCCGACTCTTTGTGTCTGTGACCTAAAATTCCCTATTAGGCCTATTTAATAGAAGAATTTTACTTTGTTTAAGGGATACTAATAGGAAAAGTTGAGATTTTACTTTCCTTGTACTTTTCATTGCAGCATTTGGTGGAATTTCAAAGACCATTCCATTGAATTTTGGGTTTTAGAAAATAATGTGCTAAGTACTGTTTAAAACACATTAATAAAACCTAGAGATTATTATTGAGATTTTCGTCAAAGCAGTAATTGAATACCTTAAGCAATTTTTTTAATCATTGAGGTCTCACTTTAATTTAAGTTGGTAATTATTTTTGTATTTCCGGCTTTACACTTTAGTGCATATATATATATATATATAATCATTTGGGTAATACTCTGTTAGGGAAGGTCTCATTTTAGGTCTTTAATGAGTTACCACCTTATTCTATCTAAGAGGGTTGCAATGTTACAAACCCGTCGGCAAGAATGGCCAAGCCATCTTCTAACAACTTTATTTCAGCCTCAGGATTGGTATCCACACTGATCTGTCTGTAGCGTAAGAAGGAATAACGATATTCTCAACGAAAATATGAGAATATCAAGTAAATGTCCGCCTATCTTCAAAGTAGTCATGGAGAAATCCTAATCCTCATATAATATTATTTTCTTCCTACAAATTTCAGGGTCTTAAATTTGCCTGGCTATTCGCCTAATTGGTGTGGTAATTACCGTCCACAAATAAGCCATTTCCAAATATAAAGTTGTATCAATAATAACTTGTATTTGTAAGTGACAGGTAGGCAGAACGTATCCTACCTTTCCTCTTTCTACACTAGTTTTCAGTCCCTCGTGTAACAACACAATTCCTTTTATATTTTAAGAATTTTCGACAATCTGCTCCAATGGAGACTTCGGACTATCAGCCCCAACATCACCAATCATCAAACGAACGCAGTGGTCAACCATATTGGCCGATCTCAAGTGTCGCCGCCAATTATCGATCAGCCGCATCTCCAGATATGTCCACCACTGCAACTCGACCCGGCGGGGGCCTTCTTTCTTCAACCGCCAATGGGATTGAAAGTCCCTTTCCATACACCGCCACTAGCTCCTCTTCCGGGGACTTTTTACTTCCCTCAAAGCGCCAACGCCTATTCCGACATTCCTACTCGGCCAACAGCCATTTCAATCACTGAGTTGTCTAAGAATACATACCCAAGGTACCGATAGAGGCATGTTTTATTTCTCGCTCCATCATCATCTTACTTCCCTAACCCACCATCACCAGTTTGTCTATTTTATCTATCCCAAAAGAAAAGAGAGCAGACGAAGAATATAAATATATATTAGAAGAAAAAACAAACTGATATGTGGTGTGTCTGTGAAGTGGTGGTGATTTCCTTCCATGTCCTCCCCCCCCCCCCTCTTCCTAGAACAAAAATACTTTTACCACAACACTGTTCCTCACCTCTACGAACTGCGCCGGTCTTCTTAGAAGAAGAGAAAGTTTCTTGCTCGTTTTTCATTAATATCACCCATTATGCGCCGTGTCTCATGCATTCAGATTCATCTTCTCCCCTTCTTTCCGCCGCTATTGTAAAGCTTCCTTTCCTCACACCTCCATACGCTTACCCTCCCATCCTCTCCTATCCCCTTCTCTTAAATCTTAATACCTACAAACTATCTAAAACATGGTAAATTTGTCATCCATATATTACACGCATACAACATATTACATAAAACGAATTAAATATGTACCCCGTGGTTTTCTGTCTGTTTTGGGCTTGCTGGGCTTTGCCCTGTATAATGGTAATTTTGTTGTTTATTAATGTGTGAGCCTTACTGCGTATGTGGCACGTAACTGCTATGTACTTTCCTATTGGATGGGAAGGGATCAGGAGTGTTTGGAGTGTTGTCTGCTCTTCCACTGAGCAGACTTGGAAGTTTAGTCTCCTAGGGGAAAGGAATAGCTATTTATAAGATGCCTGAGTTGGCCAACAATCGGTCTTAACTTTGCTTAAATGGAGGACGATATTTGACAACAAATTTGTGGTTCTGAAAATGCGAAGGGGTAACCGAATTAGCGATTTTGATGTGTGTGGTTAGACACCCACGGAGATATCCATCGAAACTGGGACCTAATTATGCATTTAGTGGCTGACTTAGTCGTTTCTAGCGAAAACTAGGGCCTTGGGAAATCAACAATAATAATTACATTACTTATACGCATAAAATGGTGTTATTAATCCCATACCTAACATATTATTGGAAGACAAGTAAAAAGAGGGTGCGCAATTAGGAATAATGAACACCAAATCTAATTAGCACACCATCGTCGACAAATGTGATTCCCAATAAATAGATTTAGAGTCAGATTTCGATAATTTTATTTAAGCTATAATTTGACATCTCGGCAACAGCATGGGAGGGATTAGAAACTGCACTGTTTTTTTCGCAAAGGGTGCACACAGAGGGATGAATTATTGCGCAACCACATCGCACCATGCCCCCCCCCCCTCCTCCGCAGCTGTACGTAGGATTTAGCTGTTCTTCAACAAAATAGGAAATCGATAAAATGCCCAGGTGTATGTGCTGATTATTTCATTTATTTTCAATAAAATCTATGCAATAGAAGAAGTAGATTTTTTTATAAAGTCGTGTCTAATTCAAGAATACCTTATCAGTGGTTGTAAGGTGTATGACCTTAATAGCACTCAGAAAAGTAGGCTTCGGTTACTACAGGGTAGGGAAATTGTATACTCACAGGCTCACATAGTTCGTACTAGTAAAAAATACGTGTTTGGAACATGAAAAGTCAGTTACTGGGATTTTTTTCTGAAAAGAACATCGCGGTAATTTGCACGCAGGTTCAAAAATTATTCTCTCATAGTATTGTAAATATCAATAGATTTAGAAAAGGGGGGGGGGTTGCTGTTAGGGCAGATACAAGTCAATAAAAGTCAACTGGGAGATGAATTCAACCTTCCTCTTTTTTAAATACTTCTTTTACCATGCTATTGTTTGTCAGAATTTTTTGCTCTCAATTAACCTATCATCATAAGAGAATGACGTCGGAAGGAGAAAAGTTTTAGATTGTTCATTTAATTGGCTAATATTTCCTCTGATCTAGACAATTTTTTACAAATGCACAAAATTTTGTATTTTTTGCGATATTTTGCATCTTTGGTATTCATGTTCTTATCTTAGGTCCGATTGGTTGTAATGGAAATTAATTGGGGAGCTTTCGGTTATGTACGGGTCTTCCAAGAATTTGGAAGTGAGATACACCTTCCTGATCCGGGAAGTGATATTATTTGTCCCGTAAAGTTAAGAAAGTCAAGTAAAAATCAGGAGTTAGACAAGGCGGTGAAGAGGATAGGGAAGAGAAGTTTTTGATCTCAGCATCAATTATATAAGCGTAATTTAAACGACTATTGTTTCCACAGTTTCCATAAGATCACATTGGCTCAGCTTTATAAACACCTGAGAAAGTTTCACATTTGGAGTGGTTTAATTTGTCTACATTTTCATAAGCTCACTTTCGCCCGTCATTGAAAGAAGATATACTGGACTATTAGATTATACAGGTTACGTTCCTATTTCGGATATATATTTTTTGAAGATGCTAGCCTAATGTCAGATCCTATCTGATTTTAAAAATGGAAGGTGAGCTTTCGCCGCTTTTGTTAGCTCTGGAGGAGAGAAACGCAAAAGAAGATAGGGCTACCTTGGAATTCGTTGGAAAGGGAAGGTAGCTTAGACAGAAAATGATGGAAACCTGGATGTGTTGCAAATACCCCAGTTGCTGGACCTCCCCCCCCCACACCCCAAATTTGGGCCTCGGACTCGAGTCAATCACTCATTCAATCAATCACACGCAGACGCACACAAATCCGCTCACACCGCCCCTTCTGCTCCAGGTCCCGCCCGTTTTGATAGGCATCCAAAATTCAGGTCTATCCTCTCGGTGGCCAAGCTTCTGGACACACATCAATCATCTATCTCGACAACAAAGCTACCACTACAACTACTAGATGGGACTGGCTTCTCAATAACCTGGTTGATATCCACTTTCTTGATGCAATAACAGAAATGGCAACAAGGTTTTTGACTTGAACTTCAATGAAAAGTTAGGAGATATAAATACTGGAATTGGTGAAGGGTGGTGATAATCTCACAAAAATGCCATTGTGATAGAAATATTACTTTCCGCTCTCTGTCTCTCCTTTATCACGATGATTTAAAAGTTACTCCCAAGTTTCGCATTCCAACAATTCAAACACTAATCACAAGCCGAACACGTGCTGTGTGGGAATTTATTTGGATTTTAAATTGAGCATAAGTGTACTCCAACGGCTTTTCAAACTCCTAGAACGCAACTATTTAAAGGATGGTCTTGAATTTTGCAAAAAATTTCATAATGGACTTTGCATCGATCTGTGTATAGGCTTTCTGTAACACTCATTCACCATCTTGGCACAAGATAAACTGGCTTTTGCAACTCACTATAGTGTTTCCTTTAGAATGAATTCTGTTCACCTTTCGAATTTTAGTCTATTTATGTTGAAAACTCGGGGTACGCGATAGACTTACCTCCACGTGGTACATCCTAGGCAATGTATTCTCACACGGCAAAAAGTCCATAAACGAGCAGCTGACTTTTGCCTTTAAACTGCCTTGACCCCACTGCAGTCATTTACGACCATTTCACAGTACTCACCTTGCCTATTTTCTCCGCCTTTGTGTTTGTCTCTCTTATATCCTTGGATCTCTCCTCTGTTCCCCCCTCTCGACTTTTTGTGACTTCGATGTTCCCCTCCTCTGTGAAGCTCGAAGTTAACTAAAGTGCTAGTGATAGCTATCATAAAGCCTCCCATTTTATATAAATAAATGTTGTAAACTCAAGCTGACAGGGAGTTGCCTTGTCCTTGCAGTTGGATGGTATTTTGCATACATAGGTCAGCAGATTTCGAAAAGAATGGATAACTAGTCGGTGGAATTGCAGTTTTTCAGATGCTTTGCGGAAGCACTGACAAAAACTCAAAATGTTTGCTTTAGCCCACAATTAATCGCAATAAAAAATCGAGTTATTGAATGCGAGGGAAATGAATAATAATAATAATAGGGACAATAGATAAGGGTACAGGGTTCGTGATGTCGAATGCCCTCCGCTCCCAATCTCTATCCAAGTGATCGTAAATTAATTTAAAATAACATATAAACGGCATGAAACAGCTTATGTGGACATCAATATATATATATATATATATATATATATATAGCGCAGTATTTGCTAATATAAATAGAGTCATTGATCTTCCAGCTTAATTATGGAAAGTACCAACAAACACGTGATGTGAGCGTGCGAGGGAGAGAGAGAAGGTGACTTTGAACCTCTTTTAAGGGGCCCTCATTTTCAACCTTACTTCATTTCAATTTGAATTGATCAATGTGGTGAGCATCTTCAAACGCCATCTGTGTGGTGGCAGGAAATGCAGATAATGTCGAAAGTGGCTTTGGAAACTGACATGACCATTGCCAAGGTGAACATGGAAGTATGTTGATTAATAAACCTTCCCTTGACAATATTATCTCTTTATTTCATGGTTAATACATCCATTCGAAATAATAAATAAACGTACAAAGTTCACAACTTGCCCGAAGTACCTATATATCGTTATAAAAAATTTTAACGTCTAAAAACTCGCCTTCTCTTTTCTATCTACTGCCATTTTTGTCAATATGAGGGATAGTTGGCTGGAATTACCTTATTTAACGTGACTTTAAGAACTGTACTCATTAATTTAAAAATGGATGCAGAAAATATCCCCGAAAATAGAACTTAGAAAAACAGCAAGAAAAGATAAAGAAACAGAAGGCACGCGGAGAAATTATACGGCAAAAACAACGAGAAAGCTTTGTGAAATGGATTAAACAATTCGCGAAGTAACTGAATCTGCGATTTAAAAGAGGCGAATTGGAATCCTCGAGGATTCGAGTTAAACTTCGTCTTCCTCTTCGGAAACTGGCCACCGTGAAACACATAAATTTAGAAGTTGCCTGCTTTCGAAGTTTGAACAAGCAATATCGATTCTCTACGAAATCCGTGTGAAAATCATCGGAATTAATAGTCTAAAATTGACCATGAGTGCTGATGAGAAGTGATTGTGTCAATCGGCTAAATGAGAGTTTTGAACATTCAAACTCCATTTCTACTCTTCTATGTTCTGCTGTTCAATAAAATCATGATTTATCTGACCAGAATTTAAATGATATATGACTATGAATGGGCACCTTCATGGATAACACAATTATTATCCGGCGGTTATGCCAGAAGAATCTTCTAAGCGCCCTGAAAAAAAGTTGTAAAATATATCACACTAATAATTCAAATTACTGTGTTGGTTTGGCAATGAAATACACAATTGCAGAGATTATCTTAGCAATCATTACATTTGTTCTGTCCGTGGAAAGGCGGGAACGATACCATAGGTCATTTTAAGAAAGATAGCTGGGGAGCCTACTGAAACCTTAAACTCTCTATATGTTGTCATTTCAACCTATATAGACAGAAGTGCTAACAGGTGACAGTATGCAATCTTGATAATTGGACATTGTCTATAACACCTCCGTAATCACGAGAAAGACACGAAGAGCGTGTGGTTGTCAAGTGCTGCTACTGATAGTCCATTTTACCCGGCAAACTCCTGGTAACGTTTTGATATTGGTACCTGAAGCTGACTGTCAAGTTAGCCTTGGCCATTAACTAATTACTGCAAAGTTTTTCATTACAGATCAACCTGACTAGGATCTTCTCGGTCTCAATTAATTGAACGAATTTAAGTTCCATAAGGAGATCACTCACTTCCTTGAGGACAAGCTAGCTACCACTCGATTGACAAAGTCGAAAATTACTCCTCTTAAGGTTTGAAATTTGAATAAAGACCATGAGAGGAATTCCGACGAACACGTTATTAAAATGGATATGAGGAGTGGATCCGATATTGAAATTTAGGAAGATGAAGAGAACATAATCGAACGTTTTCGGAAACAGTCTTGGCTGATGCTAGAACTTGAAGACAGACCGTACACGAAAGAAAATTCAAAATCGCTCTTTCTTTCGACGCTCAAAATTTCTTTTCCTGCAATAAACAGCTTAGGGGAAGATCTCTCTCGTCTTGAATGAATTGGTGTCCTAAAATTGATATTCTACTCTGAATGGGTTTGAGTCTTGTCATACCAGTCACACTCAAACAAAGAGTTTTGCGGTAGTTTCACTCAGATCATCTGTCAGTAAGTAGAGTGAAAATATTATTCAGGGGTCAAACAAACGGCAGCAATAGGAAAGGACACAGTATTGCTTACTTTCATATGAAAAATGGATGTCTTGTGCATTTACTTAACACCACATAGCAGAGTGCATACTCATGTTGTTGGTCCTGTAACCGACGTTATCTACAATGTTTGTGTCGGCTCAAGCCTTAGTGGCCTAAAGTCATATAAAGGCCACCAAAAATACTGCACAAACCACATCTTTGTGAATCATTGTCTCCCAGAACCTCAAGTGTTAGCTAATAGAATACAATTCCATGCGTTTCAATTCAAGAGGGACCTGTCGAGAGTTAAAGGGCGAGGAATGAAGGAGGAAGTTATTCGAAAGTTTCGACTGAACTACAGGTCTACTTCTCATCAGTTGCTGACCGATAAACCACCTGCGGAGATGCTAATGGAAGGAAGAGTTCAAACCATCAGCCCAGATATGATACTTAAGAACATGACAAATGAGCCAACGAAGAAATAATAACAGTCGGTGATCTCATGTTAGCTCATGACTTCAGAAGCAGGCATTATGGGACCGTTGAAACTGAGATAAGACTAAGTGAAAAGTTATCCTTGACATTCAGGTGAATGGTGTTACTTGCAACAGGTGGGGAAACCAATTGAGTCCAAACCCACTTTACTTTTTGTTGAGCGCTTTCAAATAAAAGAGATAAGGCTGGTGGGAAAAAAAAACGCCAATAAAACGGGCACGCTACCCCAAAAGGACTTGTCGATTTCAGATGAATTCCAACCTCAAGTCAAACGATGGAGGATCAGGTTAAAACATGCAGTTCTCAAGCAGCAAATAAAAATATGCAAATTACTATACTTTTTCATAGCCGATATTAAGAATTATTTTGATTTCACCCCTTTCACCTTTAAGTAGACTTTCACTGAATAAATTATTTATTCGAACTAATGACTGATGTCGTAAAGCGAACAGTTTGTTTGAGATAACCATCTACCTTGGGAGTAATTAAATTTGTTTTCCCCTTCTATGCTGCTATTTTATCGATATTTAGGGGGTTATTAAGTGGAAACAAAGTAGCCACATACAGCTTCTGCTATTTACTATTCTGAAATGAGGTAAATATGGAACTCAAATTCTTGTTTCGCTTGATCTCCTGCTTGTCTGTTAATTATTGATCAATAATGGAAGTCATTAATAACATCTTAACCACAAAGTAGACCAGATATACTTTGGAGTTCAAATATGGCTTCGATATATGCCTTTTTAGAATCCTTCTTATCATTTTGAAGGTTGTTACTCTTGCCGACTGTAAAGGACATAAAAATCTGTCTATTTAAACCGATTACAAAGTCCGTTCTTGTCAAACCCCTAGTTCACATGCCCACGCAAGCCCTGTATAGCACACATGACGAAGGTTGTTTAAACGTCAGTTAAAATCAGCAGACGTCAAGGTATATTAGGATACACTGTCGAGTGTCCGTATTTCGGGTTTGAACACGAGCACGTTAGCATGTATTGTGCGCGAAAAGGCGCCTGGATAGGCCTGATTCTTGATGATTCATCTTCGCCTGTCACTTCTCTTCCTAGTGTGTCTATCCCCCCACACCTTTAACGTGACAGTAACAAAACATACAGTCACTCGTTCACTCACATTGTCTCCCCTGTCACAGACGCAAACTCAAAATACACCATCTTGACGCGTTCATCCCCGTTCTCTACGCGTCTCTCCGTATGCAGAAAAAATCTGTTGGTTGACAGTAAACAACACAAGGAACGACGGATTAGTCCTTATTTACTTATTTATTTATTTTCGCGCGTGACTCATAATTCATTTGCTTATTCAAATTGAAATTTCTTCTGAACCCTACTTTTCTTAAGTATGAAATGGTGAAATCTTTCAAAGTGTGGGAAAATGCAATATTTTAATGGGAATGCGGTAGGCTTGCGTGGGTATTTCGATATTGAACCCCCGTTTAAGTGACTGCAACTAATTATGCGGAAAAGCAAAAAAACACCACCGAGACTGGAAAATACTCTCTTCAATATCTGTTTTGATGATTGCGTTATTATATATTATTTTAATGCGATTGACTGTACGCTAACGAAAAGAAGAAAAATGATCAATATTAAAAGTGAAGTAATATTTATCTAAAAGAAACAAATTGATTCACTAATTCAACATCCAATTTCAGAAGGAAACTAACTAATTGGAGTGGATCCACCTTGAACCATCAACTTGCATGTGTCAATGCATTCTAATAGGGTATTAGTAGGGAAGGTGTTGGAAACCTTCAACCTCTTAGTGATGAAAGCGGAGTACTACATTCGTGTCAATGGTGACTATCGGGACCCTTCATGACACAGTCTACAGGTGGTTTAAGAATTCCCACAAACACACCTACATCTTACATTTTATTATTTCAGCCAATTTTCAAAAATACATTTATTCTATTAACAATAAAAACTATTTTTTGATCATCAATGGAGATTGAGCCCAGAAGAAGCCGCAAGAAGTAAAAATTTTAGACAAAATTTAGCGTTTTTTGAATCAGTAACAATCAGTTTAAAGGTCTGAAGTAGAAGTATTTTCTAGTCGGCAAAGGAATATTAATAAACACGAACACTCACAGCGCACTGCAGAGTGCAAAGAAAATCAATGAATTTTAATGGTTACTCTAGCAAGGATCGCTGCAATGGTACAGTGGGAACTTAAAATTGAAATAATTAAGCAGTATTATATTCTCCGGTGCAGTGAAAAGTTCAAATAAAACACAAAAATAAAAGAAACTGCTGTAGTCTCATTTAATCAGAGTGAATGTGCTCTCTGCAGGCACGCAAGTGCGTCCGCAATACTGTGGTTGAGTGAATAAAACACTCACATAACAGTAATAAGAAAGTGATATAGCAGAAAGTTGTGAGAGAGCGCAGCGCGTCATTTTTACGAGGGGAGTAAGATTTTATAAGATTTATTAATCTCTCCTTCCTGTACTACTACTACTCGAGCGCAAGGATAAAAGTCAATAACGACGTAACCATATTCCGCAGTGTGTGGCAGTCGAAACTGGACTCAGTGGAGCCGCCAAACAATAATGAAAATATTGAAAAATAAGTCAATGAAAGTTTAATTCGGTTCTGATTCTTTAACGTTGCTCTTCACATTATCATTTACTTTGTTTTAAAAATAGGTTGGAATTATGGAAGATGGCCACTTTGTAAGTCAAATAAAAACTCTACCGAGTTGTGCTTTGACGCATTAATGAAGTGTCAGCACTAATTTACAATTTTTTAATACTTTTTCCACTCTCTCTCTCTCTCTATTGAACAGCTGATTAGCTGCAAAAATAGAATTAACGTAGGACTATTCACAAGGCCCTTTAAAATTACACATGGGCTGTTGTTGTAGAGCTGAAAAACTTTCCTTCCATAAATAATAAGTTCTACAAGGAGGGAGCTATATTAGTGAAAGCGCTATTGGAATCCATCTACCGAAATCGAATACATTTAGAGCTATAAAAACACAGAGGAGTATCGGACTAATTGTAGTGTTGAAACCAGCAACGAAATCCTTTCCTCTCATAATTGAAAATCATCCACAATTGAAGGATCAACTAACCCTCAGATTCAGCTAATCTTCGTTAATGAAGGCAAGATGCGAAGAGACGGGTGAAACTGACATCACAAACTGCCGGGAAATCCTCTCTGTCTTGTAGCAGGGCATTACAAAATCATGTGATGTTTAGATGGCTTAGAAATTAAGTAAAATTATGTAAATCCAATTTTCCACATGAGAGACACGTTAGAACTTGATTTCTGAAAGCAGCTGACTTGGTAATTCTAGACCTCAGATGAGGTAAGGTTCTCATAATTCCCTGGGTTTTGATTTTAATTCTCTAATTCCCACTTAAATACGAAACATACACTTTCATTACAAAATACTTCAGTGTTCCTTCTTGATTGAAAACTACAACATTACCTTCAAGTTGTCCAAAGAGAAGTGAAAATATAAATGGTTAAAGGTTGTCCAGCCGATTTGATCTTGTAGCAAAATTCTGAAGACATTGACATATAAACAGCAGCACCATAAAAATTTGCCGTCTGTGGTCCAGATCATACGTGGAAATAGTGTTTGAATTTCCAAATCAAATTCATTCAAGCCCCCTATAACAACTATAAATTACATAAATTACAAGAACATTTTAAAGGATTGGTGAAGGAATTGGCCTCAAAATGTGTTTGTCCTTCAAAACTTTATCAAGATTTGTACCTTGAATTCTGGTTGTGTGTCAGATGTTCTTATATTCAGACTTCCGCTTCCATCACCCTCCCCACTTACCTTGAATGAATTCATTTATCCAGAGTTCAAATTATTATAACCAGTGAATTACAAAATTCTTCCAATGTGAACTGCTGCCAATTCCTGCTGCTCCGAAATACCGAGGCAAACCTCAATCGCCATTTTAAAACACGTCCGATTAGGCGCGATTAGCGGTAGCCGATGAAGAGGCACAAGTATACACCGTGTGCAATGATCTCACACTTTTTTAAAGTTAGGTATGATGGTATTCCCTCTTAGCTATTTGACTGACTTGACTTTTTTATTTCAAAATATGCCAGACTGCGCACATTTGAATAGATGCAATTTAGTAAATAGTTGATCGCTCGGGCCAACCTGATGGACGGCATATCACCTTAGGTAATAAATGAACTCTAATTCTTCAACTTGGTGCTTGAATGGTCCTTGATTTCGGATGGATAAGACTGAATTGACCTAACTAGCCATGGTTGTCAAGTATCTTTATTTCACTAAGCATTGAAAACGGTTTGGAGACAAGAAATATTAGTTTCTAGCACATCTCAGATTTTTTAATCTCAACTAAGCAATGTGAAAATGGAAATTTAAATTCAAATGTTGCTAGTTGATTTTTTCGATTCATTCTATAATTAAAGCTCAATATATGCAAGAATTTCCCTTTTTCAAACGCCATTATGACCAAGTGTTGAGCTTTCTGAAGCAAACTCGATAATTTTACGATCACTGAATAGATAGTATCTCTATCCATGCGATCAGATGTATCATGTTACCGAAACTATGACACCAACTACGAGAGAGTAATATTTCAAATGGGCTCAATGTCACAGGAGGATCAGGCTTTGCTATTTGATTTGTCAGATGAAACCCGAGTTTCATATATTGAAGAAGGGATATACGATAGACTTTCCTCCACGTGGTGCATCCTGGGCAACGTATACTCATACGGCTCCACGTGGTGCATCCTGGGCAACGTATACTCATACGGCTAAAACGTCCATAAACCGGTAATTGACTTCTGACTTCATACTACCATGACCCCACAGTATGCCATATTTGACCATTTCTACAGTACTCACCTTACCCTTTTCTCTACCTTTATGTCTGCCTCCTCTACATCTATGAATCACTCTTCTGTTCCCATACTCTACATTTTTGACTTTGATGTTCCACCCTTCTGTAAAGCCTGAAGTCAGCTAAAGGGCTCATGAGAACTATCAAAAAGCCTGCCATTTGACATAAATAAATAAATTAATTAAAATATGAGAGTTGTGATACTAAAAACCGAAACTGCTTTCAATTTGTTTACCAAACAGTCAACCGAAGAAATAGCTCTTTTTCATGGGCTATTTAAAGAACTTGTACTTAAGAGGACATACTGACCTTGAAATAGCTCGCCATACTTGTCCTTACACACAGTTGAGGTTACGTTTCTGACCTCAGACGAAGTACTTTTACTTAAACTTCCAGACATGTCGTAGGAACTTTTATGTAACTAAATTTCAGTCGTTAGTGTAAGTCAAAATAGTTGCAACTTCTTTGTTAAATAGTATCTGCGAATTGTGAACAGTGTCTTAATTTTTGGTAAACTATTTACAACTGTTAGTCATTTGAGTCACTATCGAATGACTCATACCCAATAAAGGTGTTTGATATTAAAAATAATGATTAACCCCTTTCTAATTGCTTTTGAAAACGTGAAAGGCATTACAATGATCAAAATTGAAGGGTATTGAAGTGTTACAAGTTTGTCCAATGTGATTTAGTACTCTGGATTAAATTCTCTAAATGAGGTGGATGCCTAACTCATTGTAGCCGATATGAATCGAATTGAACCCATTGTTGAAGTGATAAGCGCAATTATAAAGTCGGACTGTCATCGATGAAAAAATGCGGTTAGGTATATGTTGGCAAGGTCCAGAACGAATGCAAATACATGGAACAAAAAGGGAAACGTGGTGATATTTTAGTAAGCAAATGGTGGTTAAATTAAAGGTTATAGCCTGTAAAAGTGAAATAAAGACAGAATGTTACTTTTTCAAGCAGTTTTTTCTAATAATTTTACTAAGAATAGCCCACAGTTGGGTTGGTTGTTTTAGGCCAACTGTAAATGTATTTCGGTCAAATTTTTCAACATACGCACAAAATCTTGCACTCAAGGTCAGAGCTAGATACGCTGGCCAACAGAGCAAGAAACTGAAAAGGGCCTTTTAAATCTGCATCGGATTTCGAATTGAAAACATGAGCAGACGATGCATAATTTTATCTCAACCGTAGCAGTAGTCAAAAAGAATTATCTCTGACTACGAATTTCAAAGTATTTTACCTCTTTCAAGCCTAATTCAACATCTCTCCATCTTCACAGCATACAAATAATCAATAGTTCGAAAGAACGCAAATCTCAGCAGTGCAAAGTGCACAAGTAATTCAGTTATTGATTTCTTCGTCAGTGGGCTGAAATAAAAAAAAAGTTATCACTGTTGAAACCAGGCCTTTTAATTAGGGGACCGTTTTATAACCTCTATTACAGCCAAAGCTACTCAGATTTAGATGGAAAGAGTTGAGTTATGGCCCAAATGACCGTTTTCTCAATAGACAAATAAATCTATTTTTATAGGCTCAAATATTTGCTGAATGATTGCCAGTCTGGTTTGCCGATAATCGTAGCAATGACTTCTCCACAGGTGGTCTTAGATATCCAGGTGTGAGGGAGTGGAAACCACTAATCGATAAACCAGTGCATGAGAAATAAAAATTGTGAATTTCCCTCTAATGCAACGAAAATATTCAATTAGGCTCCCTAAAAGATAAATCAGAATAGGGTATTTTTGACGGGAGAAACTGGAAAGGCAATTAAGGGGCTCTCAAGAAGACAGAATCAGTTGTTACTTTTGGTGTTATTCGTGATTTTTTTACTCGGTCCAGAATGCCTTTGCAATGGTATGCAAGAAGGGGCTCAGAGCATTTTTCCTTCTTCAAACCAGAAGGTGAACTTTTCATATGGAAAGATAAATCATTTACATACACACAAAACAGCACAATATGATGCAGGCCTGCCAACAAAATCACTGCAACTGCTGCGAAAATAGAACTTTGTGGGTTGGCTGCAATTTAGCCTTTTGGTGGTGGTGGTGGTGGTGACGATAGTGGAGAAATGTTAAATCTCACAAAAATATGTCTACTTCCTTGGTTCAGCAAAAAGCAGAATTATTAAAATTTTGTTGTTGTTATTATGCCACATTCAAGTACCTGGAACAAGTGATTTTTACTTGACGCAAAGCGACGTCGGCAATTTGGATCAGAAATCGGGATTTAATTATGAGAGAGAAATGTTAAAACCAATTACCCCACGTGACAGGTCGAAATTTGTCAATGAACCACGTAAAAAATATATTTTAAGACAAATGGCAACCGAAGCATGAAACTCCACGATCCCTTCCAAAGATGTCTTCAGCTTCTTTCATTAATCTCAACCAACTAATCCATAATTAAATTTTAAAATGAAATTAATCCAAAACCCCCCAAATAGTAAAATTTAAAATTGTCTGTTTCCAATTCCTCATTTTAGACTAAGTTTAAATGTATAAGTTTGTTCCAATAACCAATTACGATGGTATTTATATTTAACAAAAATATCGTTGTTGCCATCATCTATTGCTCATAGCTGCAACGAGGCACAAGTAAATTGTGGTGAGTGCACAACCGCGAAATTAAAAATTATCCGACAACAAGCTCTAAATGATCTGAATGCGAATCTTAGAGTGAGTTGAAAACAAATTAGCATCGGAACGTACAATGTGGAGTAAGCTTCTTTTAGAGAATGTGGACGATTCAATCATTCAAATGGCTACTCCTAATGCCCAGATTTCACTACCAGCTTCTTCTTGACCCCCTGTTTCTCAAATTATTGAAATCGTTTATTCTAGTGTATTACAGTGAATAAATCATTATAAAACATTTCTTGTACTGGCGTTGGTAATGATTGTGGGTATATCGAGGAAGTTTCGTCAACCGGAGCATATAATTTGAACCTGTCGTTTGAATTGTTTCGAAAGGATATTTTATGAGAAGATCACCTAGACTGATGATTAATGAAATATGATCATATGTGTCGTTACGAATTGATGTCATCCGTGTTATATTGGTATTCTCCATATTGAGATAACCCCCCCCCCACCTCAGATAAGAAAGCCTCATAGAGTAAGTGCTTCAACCAGATTACTTATTCAACTGTCCGAATTGGCAAACGAGATATACCTAACGAGAGAAGTAGGTGCTTGAAATGAAGTTTATCATGCTATCAGACACCGAGATCCTGAATATGACAGAGTCTTTCCCCTTCCACCATTATCAGTAGTCAGAATTTTCTATGTGACTGAGATTGAGGCTTTGTCAGCTTTATTTGACGAATTTCTTTTTCGAATTAATTCAGGAGTGCGTCTAATTTGACGACTGCTGTAAATCGAAGTTAGAATACATCGCAATGTCCAAAACATAGTCTGATTTTCCAAAGAACACAGGTTCCGACACATAGAGGCACAGTTTATATGCTAAGCTTTAAGTGCACAGTTCACACTGTTTGTCATCTCAGTTTATAAACGAATCAAACAAATGTATAAGTACAAGTTTATTTCAGGCTAATGTTATCTAGAGATTAAATTGCAGATGGGTTTGGTCAAGAAATCGATTGATCAAGAAACGCCCCAACAGTTGTAGAAATAATTTAATAGGTTCTACTGATTTAGGAGTTTGAAAAGATGTTTCAAGGCCATAGTAATTAATGGGGAATTTTCATTGGGCACATTTCGAATTTAGTTATTAAGAACAACTTATAGATGTTGTTCACTTATTACATTCATTTAAATTTATTAGTTCTTTGTGTAAATTTAGTTTGTGATGTAACCAAGTTTAAACCAGTGGCCCAAATTTTAACAGTGGAATTTCAGTAAGTAAAGCGATCAACAATTTGACAAAACAAACGGCTTTGTCGTGGGTTACTGAGCTTTCACAGATTTAGCCTAAGAAGTTTTTACATAATCTTGAAAAGATTTGCTATTTTGATCGAATTGCAATAGACTAGGCCATGAATAGATTCGTCAAATGTTTTTAATTTTAGTAATTTCATTGAGAAACACAAATTGCCTTATAAGTGGGTTCGCAAGATGTATTCTTTGCGCATGCTAACAAGTTAATTATTGTTAAAGCGAACTTATCAATTCAAAATCTCCAATAATTGAGTAGGTAAATACAAATATTCAAAAATAAGTCCGGTTCTAATAACTTCTGGAAAGTCACTGAAACAAACAACTATAACATCCATACGGACAAAGAGGAGAAAAAATAAATCCCGTAGTAAGCAAATAAGACTACCAAAATAATTCCATCGGTATAAATACGGTTGTTTTGTTGACAATGTATACGGGTTAGTAACAAACCGATTTCCCACAAAACAGATGGGAGTGAGAAAAGGAAAGAAAAGGCGCGTTGTTTTCTCTTCATAGACATTCTCTGCATAGTTTTAAAGAAGCATAAGGCTATTTACAGTGGATGTTATCGTCACAAAGTGTTGTTGTTGTTGCCAGCGTGTTTCCGGCAGTCGTTCACACACTTTTTCCCCTCACAAGGTATTTAATGCAAGTGGTATTCACGAGAATAAATAAAATAATTTGGTTGCGCAAATTTAACGATTCGAGACCTGAAATGAATTCCGAATTGCTTTAATTATCATAGAACCATATGGTCATTTAAATAATAAATGGAGGCACCTTTAAACCATTTCAATTATGACATTAAATCATTCGAAAAGGTGGGACTAATTTTCATAAATACCTAAAACCCAATAGGACGTATTCAAATATCCAAACCACGCAATTAGCTCCAGTCAATTAGTTCGCTTGACTTGTGTCAAATACATCATTATGTCACAAATCTTCACGACGCAACTGAATTAACCTTCCAGATACTAAAAATTTTTCATTTTTGCTATTAAAAGTAAAGAAAAAGGACCCGTCAACAATCGTCAATGTGAAATAGCAAATAATCCCACGTGCAGTGATATTTCTCTAGTAGACAATTCTCCTGTCAAGATTCGCTTAACTTTAGTCTACAAGTCAGGGTAGTTTTCTGCCCACCTTGGTACCAGTATTTGACTTATTCAAATGAAGTAATTGTTGTAAGAAAGCATAGAAGAAGCGGTGACAAGAACATCTGTTCTATTAAATTAACTAGTCACTAGGTATTGAATGTTGAGGTCATGAACTCACCGGGAACTACTGAGATCAAAAAAGGAAATTGGGCTTTTGAACGTTTGACTATTATTAAGTGGATTGTACCTCATTTATCAATTTCAAAGTTCATTGTTCACAGAATACACATTCTTGGCATTCAGGCTTCGTTTTATACTTCTAATCGAGCTCCCTATTTCAAACTTCATTGAAATGTTGTACAAGTTCGAGTGCTTAGGGGTGATACCCCAAGATAAGCTTCTGTAGAAATTTTATACACTAATATATGGGAAAATTTAAAAACTACTCCTTGACATTGCTAAAGATACTGATTTCCGTGATTAATTAAATTGAGAGCACTTCCATGGTGAATTACTCAAATGCTAACAACCATCTGGTTAACAATCTTCATTACAAGAACCAAGGTGGTCAATCTTTTTTTTAATGTTAAAGCAATCATAATTGCACAATTGAGTTAATATCGGATCCACATAGTTTGTACGTATTTAGGGTAATCAATAAATACTGTTTCCCAGTGCCGACGTACTCTCTCACTTTGTGAGTTCCCAATCTTAAAGAGTAAGTAGGCTGTCCGAAATGTTTACTCATCCTTACCGAAGGAAACTGCCATTTTGTTGTCGCTCATCTAACAAGTAAATTAAATAATAGTGGGGATGAATCATCGCAAAGAGAGACAGGAAGTCTATTTTTGAACGAGATACGTAACATGTTGAAGCTCGCTGCAAGCGCGGACTATTAGCCGTGAGTCAAACGTACTGTACACTACCTTATCACAAATTTTAGTGAAGGTAAATTCACACTGGCAACGAGGCATGGTTGATGTCTGTTAAAAAGGACATTCAACTCCAACTGCTACTGCTGAAGAAGAGTGGATGAGGCCATTCCTACACAAGATCGTGGGAGAGCAGAACGTTTCTATGTTAAAGTTGACCATGATTTAGCGTGTTTGAAGGTACTTGATTTCCTTTTCCTATTGGATTTGAGGAGGCTTTGTACTTTCATAATGAGTGGAACCATTGACCCAAAAGAGGGACTACTGTAAGCTCGCCCTCTCCCCATTTAAATGTAATTAAAATTAATGGCCTGCTAACTGCAAGGCAATCCCTCTGTTCCCGTTTCAACTCACAAAAGGAATATAAACTATTACAGTGCTTCATTTTTACTAGTATTGTTTGAATTGCATTTTAATGTGTTGAAAAATGAGCTCTCACTGTAATAATCCAAGGTTCAAATGGCATTGTTTAGTTCACCGTCCAAATCTCATATATATGACCAATGTTCAGCAGTGATTTAAATGTACGGCATAAAATTTAATACAAAGTACAATATGAGCACAAGGATACATCTGGCGGTTCTATTGCCTTCCTGATTGCAAAAGATAAATCAATAGAACAAGTAGTCTTGTGCCAAATAAATAGATTTTCTAACTGAAAATTCCTTTAATAATATTTAAAATACACCATACTTTACTTCTGATTTGTATAGTTTATTAAATATACATAATTATGTGCATTATCTCGGGGTTATCGATTCCCACTGGCTCAAACGCTTCCAATATTTTTATTAAAAAAGGGTGAATATCCATGCTGACAGCTTGAGATTTATTCTGGCCTTCAATTATTGTTATTGGAGCTAAGCTTAAATTTTTTTCGGCAACAATGTCATAAAGTCTGCTTGTGCTCCAATATAATAATTCTACCTCGAGAGAGATGTAATCTACCGATATCAGAAAACTAATCTTCCTGGCATTTCAGCGGCCTAGAAGCGACCAACTTTGCAAAATGTACACTTAACCGTTTCATGGAACTCCCTGCGGTCATGTAAACTAGTCTCATCGTTATCGATTCAAGAATATGAAGTGAATGTGTTTCCAGTGACTGAATCTAAAAGTTAACGGGAATAAATGAAGAGAGTGAGTAGGTTCAATGAATTTCTGCGCATAAAATTATGATCAGGGTAACTTAGTCTGGAGAGAAGAAGCAAAGTTGCTATACTTTATGGGCACTTTTTCATTTGGACAATGCAGTTATATGTTAGCAATGTAATGAAAATGTTTAAACATGACTTTTTCGAAATTTCACCTCATTTCATAACTTCACAGCTTTGGGGTATGTGAAATCTTGCGTCCCTTGCTTCTTGTATGCTGTCTTTAATGCCACTTGGAAAGTCAATCATCAAAAGACAGCAATATTAGACGGTTCTTATGAACTTACACTTTAGGTTGCTGTAGAAATTGGATGACAGTATTTATGTCCTTTTTTCATCACGTTTACTCCCCATCTAGACTCAAGTGTCGATCGTCTTTGGTTAAACAATTATTTTTCGCAAATGTTATGTTGTGTCCTATTACAAGTTGACCCTAAGAGCTGCACCAATCAGCCGAACAGGAAGACAGTTTCAACTTATTCAAAGTCTAATCGATTATTAATCGGTCGGTAGGCGTCCATAATAGTAAAATATACTTTCTTTTGATAATTTAAATTCGGAAATTTTTAATCATGCAGTTGCTGGGCGAGGACAAAAATGGTGAAAATAAAACACCTAATAAAATCCAAGGTAAAGAAGAGATGAAAAAATGTCCAATTAATGAATATTGATTCGTATAGTTAAATACTTCGGTCACTGAATGTGCATTAAACAGACAGCAAATTAGAAACCTTTGACTGTGATGGAATGCATACTGGCCGGCTGCCATATCTGATGTTGAAAGTGTTTGTATCATCATCTACTTAAACTTATGTTTCATTCCCGAATCATAATAATTTTCTCAACAAAAGAATCCTGACTGAGACAAAGATTTGCCTAATTTCCTTCTTATATTTTCACACATCATCAACTACTTGGCGTCAATTTACTTGCAACCCATGACGCCAGGAGAAACGAACTTTGCCCAAGACGGAGTAAGTCATTGTTTGTGTGCACACAAAGATCAGCCCAAAAGCCTATTTGTAGGCATCCGCACACACAATTTTGTTTAATCGAAAAGTGCACCACACCAACCTCTCTCCCACTGTTGGTTTCCATCATTAACACTGTCGTCTGCTCAAATCTCATAATCCAGCATAATTTTTTTGTAAAATGTACCCAAACTCACTCACTCGTACCTCACAACAGACTGATGAGTTTTTGTGGCATCAGGCTATAGACGTATTGAACATATTGAACATTTAAAAAGAGGACCGTAGGTCTTAAGGGAGTTAAAGATTTGAATCATAACTGTGAGCTCAGTTGCGAGGTCTTATCCGATAGTGCGTATCAAACATGATTTTGAGGTCTAATATCTTGTTGCGAAACGATACTAACAAATTTTTAACTTGGCGGGATTCAAAAAAGGTAACAAGTACTTCACTCCAAAAAGTTTTATCCATGAATTATCTCTCTGGTTGATACACACCCAAGGCATAGGAATTCTGGAGGAAAAAAAGAATAACGTGGCAACATAACTATCAATCTAGTTAAAAATAACTGAATGAAACCTAATGAATATGTTTGTCGCTTAAAATTAACGTAGTTTTAGTTGTGGCATAAAATATTTTATTGATCAATAACAATCAATGGGAAAATATTTTAAAACTGTTTATTTACAATTCATAATAAGTAAGTTAATTTATAAGATATCATTTTTTTGCTTCAATATGATTCCAGAGAGATTTAAACGCGCCTTCGATCAAGATACTGGCAAATGGCTGGCGTGACGATAACGCGATCTGGTGACCACACAAGTATAAACACAAGTAGTTCCCTATCTTGGGGTGCGCAATAGACTTACCTCCACGTGGTGCACCCTGGGCAACGTATACTTATGCGGCAAAAAGTCTATTGATCGGCAGTTGAGTTCTGACTTCAAACTTCTATTGCCCAACTATTTGTCATATTCGACCCCTTCACAATACTCGTCTTACCATTTTTATTCCTTTGTGTCTGTCTGTCTGTCTGTCTCTTTTACATCTGCGAATCACTCTTCTATCCCCCCCCCCTCTTGATTTATTCTCACTTTTATGTTCCTACTCCTCTCAATAAAGCCCCGAAGTCAGCCCCAGGGCTAATGATAACTTCCAAAACGCCTGCCATTTGATATAAATAAATATAAGTTTCCTACCTTGATTTGTTCGAGTAGCAATCAATACGATTCGCCATTAAATAATTAGGGCAGCACTGAGTTATGTGCTCACATGTTCGCTTCCAATCCACACCTTCATTGCCGAAGTTGGCGAAATAACAGGAACAGTTGCAAAACAGAGTTGAGTATTAGTCTCTACTGACATATGCACTCCATTAAACTGACATGGTATCAGCACGAATTATGCAAGGGGAAGACCATGTTAAAATGATTGATGCATGATTGAATAAAATGAAACAGGTCTATTGTCTGCGGGCATTAGGTACATAAACTACTGTCTCCGTAAAACTCGCTCAGTATTAATAATCAACGAAAAGGGTTAAAATATTGAGAATTAAGGCCCTTTCTGACTGTCTGCATCTCAAGCTTGCTTAAAAGCTTTCACACTTTCATAACTGAAGCATTTGTTGTAGACTCAACCATTCTACAAACTCTTTAGTATGGCGACACTCAGATTGCATTTGAAGACCTCAGGGTTAAAACTAGCATTGCCACCTTTCCATTGGCTGACTCATTCTTTCAATCCCTATTCCTCCTACTTGAAGCACTTACCAAGTCCTTCAATATAAGGCTTTTCATAATAATTCTATAGTTGGTAAGGTAAAATTGATAAATTTAATTAAACTTGGTGTGGAGTTTCCTCTCATCAAGTTCCCTAAAATAGAGAGCCTTTCCATACTTTTTTCCCAAGGTTGGCGTCTAAATTTTTTCCTTAAACAGACTCATTATTTTCGTTTATCCAGCGAAAAAAATTTTGACGGATTAAAAGTCACATTTATGAGAATCTGAACTCAAATTAGTGGCTCCGACAAAATGTAAAAAACATGCCTATTTATCTCCGATCCACGGAAATTTCGCCTCTGTCAAATTTCACAATGAGTATGAAATAAGGAGGGCATTGGGAACAATAAAAGCGTTACAGGAAGCCATTACTTCTTAGAAAAGTGCAAATTTCTGCATTCCTCTGAACTCTGCGTACATTTGTTTAGCAATTCCACTTTATGAGGAAAAATCTGCAGACCCCATTCACAAACAAAACATGAATGAAAAGGATAAATGCTGATAGGGGCATCTAATAGATATCTATCATTGCCGTGCATTTACTCAAAGGAGTCAAAGTGTGCGGAAGCAAGACAAAGTTACAAAATGTCATACGTACGTGCCTATAAAGGCAGAAATAAGAAACTGGCGAATAGATGGATGTTTACGTTACAGAGATTTTGACGAAGGGTAGCCTGGTGCTGAAGAGTCACTCCTAGACGAACCGAACGTACTAGTATTGGCTCACATAAAAGCGCTGAACAGACTTCCCTAGAAGATAAGCTTAAGCTCACTTCATTGAGGTTTATAGCTGACGGCATCGATAGGCTCGTGTTTTATGCCCAACTGAACCACCAACCAATAATATGGCTCGGAGAGAATGGAAAACATTCGGACTCAGTGCTGGGGATATTTTTGGACATTGAAGACAGTTTTCAATATGATATTTCATTTCCGTTTTGCGGTTGAAGAAATTTTTGTTTGCAAAACAGACAGTATTGATCAAAGAACAATACGGGTTTCGCTATATCACCAGAGAGTTTTCTTGCTAATAAATAAATTAACTCTATAGGGGAGGCTTCTGAGGTCTATTAGTAAAAGGACTAATTCGAGAGAATTTATATGAGACATTTGATCCTCTGTTGTTTTTCGCGTGCGGCTTTGATCAGCCGAATTTTTCTGATTGCTTCCATGCAAATTTTGCTAGAGAGTATTGTTGTTATTACAGTTTTAGAATAATTAATTGCTTAGTTCACTTAAAAATAACGTGCGGCTGATTATTATTATGAAGAGAGAGAGAGAGAGTTTGACTGATGAAATTTGGTGCTTAAAATATCCTTGGAAGCTGAGGAAGTTAAAATTTTGTTCATTTACTTTTTTCCACAATATGTACCTAATATTTATGGTTAGACTTATGGGATAGACTTACCTCCACGTGGTGCACCTTGGGTAACGTATAATAATACGGCAAAAGAGTCGATTAACCGGCAGTTTACTTCTCACTTCAAACTACCGTCACCCCACTGTATGTCATATTCGACCCCTACGCAGTACTCATCTTACCCTTTTTGGGCCTTGGCGTCTGTCTGTTTCTTTCACATCTGTGAATCACTCTTCTGTTTTCCATCTCGAATCTTCTCATTTTGATGTTCCTCCTCCCCTTTGTGAAGCCCGAAGTCAACTAAAGGGGGAATGATAACTATCCAAAACGCCTGCCATTTGTTATAAATAAATGAATATTTATGGTTAATATTTCTTCTGTCCTGTTATGAGCAATTCTAAACTTGCAAAAATTAAGGTAAAGATTCCAAATACGACAAGGCATTTAATTCTTTTCACCTGGCTCTGTTCGAACAACATTGAATACAATCAAAAGATAACCTTTTACCTAATACTATTGTAGAACAATGAATATCTCACTATGGTCGGGAATACTAAATTGTTTTCGGTAAATTTAGAACTCTTTTTATAACATGTCTAAACTACAGATACAAATCTGTTCTCGCCTACTTTATTTAAAGGTGGAGCTATATTTAGATATCAATTCATTCACTCATCATAACCTGCTCCTTGTAAGTCGAATAAGCAGAGCATGGGGGCGCGATTTCGTCATGCAACTAATTTTCTTACGATCTCAGGAATTTCTTCCTTTATCAATGAAAGTCTATTGACTCAATCTGAATAAAATGTGGGCACTAATCCTTCTTAGTTCTAACGCATTGACATCAGCTTAACTCTGTTGAAATTTTTATTTTTACATGAACTCCTATTGTTCAATCACATTGGCCTTCTAATTAAAGTTTTAAATTTACTACTTGTACATAAAAGAAATAGAGAAAAGTTTACTTTGAGTGAAATCTATCGTATTCCCTTACCAGTCTCAACTATCTGGTCCTTACACGAAGTGCCAAAACCAACCACTTAACCACATCAAATTTTAACTAAGTTCTGTATTTGAGGACCGCAATTTACCCACAAACCCAAAGTTAGTAAATTTGAATATGTCGGCAATGCAAAGGAAGTAAACTCCCTAATGATGGAATTGAAAGTTCAATACTTTTAGAATTTTAACATGATGTTGATATCCTTCATTACGAACCCCTAAAGAACCCCTCCTCCCTAGCCCTCCCTTTGTTTAGGTAGCTTTGATATTTTCACAGTTAAGTTGCGATCAAAGATTTCAATGCACAAAAGTATCTTGTATTGGTGTGGATGTATCAATAACAATATATGAGAGGAAGTACAAAATATATTTCACAAGTACCTACTGCTATATGCATAGTTAATGAAAACAATAAATTAATGATTGAAACAGGAATTTGGTTTTCCCAAATTAGTGATAGGCACATAAATGGTTACCTTTCTGAAACCTCAGTTTTATGATTTAATAAGTGATTTATAGATAAATAGAGGGAGGGAGGCAGAGAAAGAGTGAGTGAGAAAGCAAAATTTAATGGCATAATTAAATGCATTCTCTCAAGGGTCTTATAAATAATTTATCACAATTTTTCTAATGAATTAGCCTTGTTACTTTCAGTACCAAACCAATCAGTTAATCAGATTGAGGTCTATGCCCTATCTCTTATCTCACGCTTCCGTTTTCTTTTCAAGATTTGACTTTATCATTAGACCAGTCAACAGTATTAGTCTACTTGATACGGAGGCAATCATTTTTTCCCTAAAAACACTAGCCTACCATCAAAGGAATTTGAGTAATGAGAGTTGGAGGGGAATTTAACTACTACAGATGATGAAGAGAGAGAGAGATGAATGGGCGCGAAGAGGGAGAGCTTGCAGACGCAATAGAGGCAGATTTACATGTGCAATGACCTGGACTCTTTCTATTAGTCCTTTCTAGTCCACGTGGCTACATCTAGCGGAAGCCTGAAACCCACAAAGAGTCAAAGTCAATCCACTGTGCTACTCCATTGTACATTTTAGGTCTGGTGAATTCTTTACTCATTTTTTGTAACGTCGGAGAATGAGAACTGAGGCAATAATTGAAATATCCCAACTTTGTGAACTTTTAGCGTGATAATTGTGCAGCGGCTAAATAATAATCTGCATTGGTTAAGTCTGGCTTGCAAAGGGGTTTGAAATTTGATGTACTCATATGAAGGTCTCCCATAATTCCCAATCATTGTGAGTGTGATACGAGGGACATAATTTATTAGAATGCACTTTAGTGTAATTTTAAAATCTCAAATTTCAAAATCTAATTCTTAATTCGAATGTGAGCTCCCTTTCATACTAAAGTTATCATTCTACGAAAAAAAAACTGACGCCTTCCTGAAGATCCAGTGTCAGGGGTCTGGAAGGGAGAAACTATAGATTGGATTACTTACTTGGAAGTGAGAAAGTATAATTTGCCGATAGAGATTGTGGCAGATGTGTTTAGTCAGGCACGTACATGTGTTAGTGCAAACACTTTCGTTCAAACAAGTTTAGATACCAGGATGACGTTGGGCGAAAGCCTTCTTGAACTTTTCAATGCCCAGGACGAAGGAGCATTTTCTTGCCAATAGCATCTAGAATTGGGGATCGGCATCCTGAGAGATTCTTTTAGAAATCGATGAGTCTTCTCATCAGTTCCGTTACGCAAGCAATTTTCTACTTTTTAATTCATTAGTACACTTGGTTAAAAAGATATTTGGATCCTATCAGAGAATTTAATGAAAAAATGAACTAAAAAATAAAAAAAAGATGAATAAATTCATAGTGAAATTAAGGTCACTTTGGATTTGACAACTTCGTTTACCACAAGATATTTAAAAGACTTCAGTTCGCGGAGGCGAAGATATGTAGATCATCAAGCTCAATTTCCATTGTCAAGAGTTTGAAAAGGACAATGACTCGGTAAAAATCAATTATTGAAAAGGGTACAAACCACCTAATCAGCCATGCATAACAACGAAGACAGCTTCAAGCCATTTTAATAAAATAAATAATTATATTTTGAAGTAACATTTTTTCGGCTCAACTTTCTACCAAAATCGCAGTTTATGCATTACTCCATTTACTGGATCAAATCGCGTGAATTCAACGTTAGAATGTAGAAACATTTCACCTGTAAGCATTGAATATATTAATGTATTGTTTTTTTGTTTTCATCATTATAAAGCCATTACAGCGTGAGTATTTAGAGAATCAATTGGTCAAATCATTTCAATAAGTAATAGAATCCGTGTGAATACAATATAAATTTTGGTTTACTTAAGGGGTATATTTCGAAATACCAGGAAAAAATTTAATTGCACTTTCCAAAAAACTGTAATCCGATTATTCTAATCATAGGCTCTTATTAAACCTTGATCAATCGATTTCAGAAGCTTGGACTTCAATAAGTGCAATGCCAATTGATTCAACTTCAAAGAAAAAAGGCTTCGAATAATAAAAGCACTACCCACGAACTAAACACGTTTATTTAATATTTACTTTACATAATGCACATAATATTTTAATTTATGGTAGTTGATATCCATGGCGGCTTGAAATATAGCTAATTAGTGGCATACTTTGTAACAAAACCCATCTTCATAGATCTTTAATCAACTAATTTTCTATTTCATAATATTATTTTCATCTACCTAACAACAAACCGACCCAAACGTAATAAATAATTAATTTAACTTTTATATAGTAGTTGTAAGTTGTACATCAAGTAAGTAACGAGTGTCCATTATATCAAAATGATATGGCATAAATGACTTTTAAAATGGGTGGATTAGAAATACGGTTTCCACCTTGAAGTTAACATTTTTTGACATTAGTTGCAATTTGTGCTCCTATATCCTAAAACTGTCACGTCTTGGGTACTTTAAGGAGCGCTAGACTCCAATGGAGTTGTCCCCTTTTGTGTTTTCACAAACCAGATTTAGTTTAAAAAACTAAAAGATTGAGTTAGGATTTCACTTTACTCTTATCGAATTACAGCACGCCAACTTGGAATGGAGTGAGGTTTACAATGATTATCTAAGTGAGTTAATAGAGGGATTATAAAATCAGTCTTTTGTTCACACTATTTTCCAGACCACTGCCGAGGATATTTTTAAGTCGGTGTTGTGGGGGTGATGGAGGTGGGGTGGGGGGAGGGAAGGGGGTGGAGGGTGAAGTGAGGTGTGATGTGGTGGGGGGTACGATAAACAAACGTTATGCTATCTTTGGGGGATAACGTATACAGACTTTTAATAAGACACGATGGTAACCACTGACAATCTTATTACAATATCGTGCTATTATTCTCAATATGGCTATATGAAATGAACCTTGACTACAACTGTGAAAGCGACATTATTGGCCCTAGAGGGCATATTTAATATATTCAGGCTCAATATTTAATTGCATACCAATTTTATTCAACCTCAGAACCGTCATAATGTATCTGGGTAATTAAATGTCGTTTGAAATAAAATGGGGAAAGTTTTTGTGGCGGATGGCTGCCAAATAGGCGGTAGCAACATTAATTGCATTTGTGAAGAAGGTCAATTTACAGCAATCATACTATCAAGAGAGATGATGTCTAATCATAATTTTATGTTCGCTTATAATCTAATAACAAATAGTCCTTATTAAACTCAGTAACCTAATTAGGAAAGGAAGAATGACATTACTTCCACAATTGGTATAGAATTATCTGGGTGAAAGGTCTTTAATAGTCTATTTTCTGCCACATAAGGTGTTTTTTTCCAACGTGTAGAACATCCTAACCAAACTAGCGATCACACGGTATTTGTCCTTCTCGGTAATTAAATCTTCTGATCCCCTTTAAGAGGGAAACTTTATATGGTCCAAATAATCTACTCAATTACAAATTAGTAAAATAAGGAGTTTTGTAAAACACTTCAAATTTAGAGTCTCGTCAAAAAGTTCCTTTTAAGCGATTTTGATCAAAATTTTGTCGAAATAATGGTTAGTTTATTTATAGATAATTTCCTAAATTTTAGAAATGAAGAACCAATAGGGTGTAAATTTGATTGAAGAATGCCAATGCAGTCAAATACTGTACAGGCTTGGGGGTGATTGCTTAAGATTTGATTATTGGCAACAGGTGTGTAGAGGTCAAAAAAGAGTTATTCGCGAATTTTCAAATAAATAGTTACCCTCTATCAGTCAATTTTCATCTTTGTGTTTGAAATTCAAAATTTATCATACCAAATTTACGTGCTCTTGGTATTTCCAATAGGGATTTCTAGAAGGTTACAGATTTGAGTCTCTAGTGTGTTAAGCGAATAACGTGCATCACTAATGAATATGTCCATGAAAATTTGGGAAAATTTTCAAATATTTAGGCAAAATATAATTTATTATTATTTCAATGTTTATTTCTCATATTTGCCTATTGCTTACTTTGGTTTTAATTATTATAATCGATATAAGTATTTAGAAATTGCGAATGGCTGATTCCAATTAAGACTTCATTTAAGCGTGGAGCAATCGAAGTCACACAACGTGGATGGCCTGTCAAATGTACTTCAAGGATTAATAGTACACTTTTATAAGATCCATCCCATTACTCAAAATGCTATTTCCTTAAGACCATAAAAGGAACAAATCTCAACTTAAGTGCGGTAGTTCGTGTTAGCTCGATTTAGGATTGTTTTAAGTGAAATAATATAGGCAATTTGCCTGTGGGTGGATCAACGCGATCTAGCTCTTTCCTATGGTTTCTAACCACGTGAAGACGCTCGAGCATCGACTTAGGCGGAAGTGGTTGAATTCGAGGTGCTTTTCCCTACCTCGTAAAGCTTGTTATGAGATGGCACTTTCTGAACCAATGGGTAGGGCATATTTAAGACAATATTACTGTATGCGGGGTATTAAGGGCTTTAAATGAAGATTTAGTTGTCTAATCCGGGCTTTAGTTGATGAAGAAAATTGGGGATTGGAATTGCTTTTCCATCCAAATGGAATTGTTTAATTCATTTGATTTCAAAAGACAGTATACTATAGCGACGAACTACGGAATATTGAAGACCCCTCGTTCTACAGTTTCTTATATTTCTACTAAAACTATGAAATTCTGATATGGAGTGTGCGATAGACTTACCCCCACGTGGTACACCCTGGGCAACGTATTCTCATACGGCGAAAAATTCTATTAACTAGCAGTTGACTTCTGACTCCAAACTATCATCATCCCACTGTATGTCAAATTCGACTACTTCAACAGTACTCACCTCACCTTTTTTCTGCCATTGTGTCTGTCTCTTTTACATCTTTAAAACACTCTTCTTCCCCCCCCCCTCCCTCCTCTCAATTTTTTTTCAATCTGATGTTTCTTCCCCTCTGTGAAGCCTGAAGTCATCCAAAGAGCTAATGATAACTATCAAAACTCCTGTCATTTGATATAATAATATTAATAATAATAATAACATTCTGATATTGGAATAAGCCCTGTCACTTGCTCAGGTATTTAAACAAAGATATAGGTAACGTTATTACAAATTTTTGAACATGAATGCGTCAATGAACTACCAATTCGTGTGTAACAAGTGCTCTCCTTATGCAAATCAGCCATTTGAGTGTAGTGACCTCCACATACTTCCCTAAAATCCCACCCCCCCCCAGTGGGTTGCTTTGATAGGTGAAATCAGTGGTCAGCCTATTGGTCAATGTCGTCTTTGTGGTAAGCTTGATATCACTGGATTCCTACCTCCAATTAGGAGGCGCTATTGGCAAAAATTCGCCTCTCCTTGTCCTTCCACATGTCATATTCATTTAATTAGATGATAAGAGTCAACAGTATGTTACCAATGTTAAATTAAGGGCATATCTTTAGATTGCAAAAATTTAATCAAATTCTTCTCTTCCAGCCGTTGTATGATCGCCAGTAAAGGTGATTATTTTAATTAAATGCACTGAAACAAACTGACCAATCTCCAATTTGGGATCAAAATGCGGAACACGAGTTATGGGAACTGTATGGAATGATGTGATTGCGAGCGCAGGATGGGAAAACATAAAATCCACTAAACTCAAATTTTTCTGAGTTTCCAGGACATTTAATGGTGAACCCACGTTAAATGGCGTAGCATGAGAGGCGTTTTAATTAGACAGTTCACTCAAATTTTATTTATATGCTTTTACCATTGATGCGTAGGTAAATCAATCACCTTTTATGATTATTGACTCAACTGTAGCTCATCTATTTTTTTTATTGATGACCTCTCAATTAACATGACTCATTGTTTATCTTTGACATTTTCCACAATTCTGCGGGTCATTAATGATTTATTCCTAAAAAAGCCAATCACCTCAAAGACCGTCATATTATTGGATTCTATAAGTACCTCTCATTTTTTCTATTAGAGTAATTGAAACTGTCAGCCAATATGTCCTACTGCGGCCTTCTTAATCTAATCGTCACTCTATAATAGAAACTGTGGCCACGACATTTACACCAGGTTCCCAACGCTCTTCGAATCCATCTTTAATGAACAAGCCACCATATTTAAACCCAAATTCAGCGTGTGTCCATAAATTTACAAATTCTCGAATAGTTAAACATTTGGTGATCCTTGTAGCCAGTTACCTTCAACCTTCCTTTAAAATTTAATTATTTTTTCTGTCACTTTTGTTAAACAATAATAAAAAATAATAGTAATTCATTGGTTATTGGCAAAAAGTATTAAGTGCCAGACGTATTCCACAAGTGTTCATTCGGTAGTCAACCCCCATTATAAAAAGGGATATTAAATCTATTTACCATTTGAGCAAGAAGGAATATAACTGATATAGATTTATTATTATTTTATTATGATTCGAGAAGTTTTTAGCTTTAATATCCAGTTTCACTTAGCATTGAAATGGCTTGATGAACTATGATTTTTAGGTGATTATTATTAATTATAATTAATTTATAATTGTTAATATGCTTAAAGTGTAGAGTCAATGTCTTGTCTCCTTTATGGAACCCTTCATGGAAAATAGAATAAATCACTCGGGAATGATAAGTGGTAACTTATGTTGCAGATACAATGATAACCATTGGGGGTGTGCGATAGACTTACCTCCACGTGGTACACCCTGGGCAACGTATATTCATACGGCAAAAAAGTCTATTAACTGGCAGTTGACTTTTCACTTCAAGCCACCATCACCCCCACTGTATGTCATATTCTACCACTTCCACAGTGATAATTTTACCTTCTCTTTGCCTCTGCGTCTGTCTCTTTTACAACTGTAAACCACTCTTCTGTTCCCCACCCATCGACTTTCTGTTACTTTGACGTTCCTTCCCTCTGTGAAGCCTGAAGTCAACTAAAGGGCTAATGATAACTATCAAAACGCCTGCCATT
>UZAE01000041.1:0-48506 GCA_900617975.1 Rodentolepis nana | reverse complement strand
ATTTATTAATATCAAATGGCAGGTGTTTTGATAGTTATCATTAGCCCTTTAGTTGACTTCAGGCTTCACAGAGGGGAAGGAACATCAAAGTGAAAAAAGTCGAGAGGGGGGGGACAGAAGAGTGTTTCAAAGATGTGAAAGAGACAGACACGAAGGTAGAAAAAAGGTGAGGCGAGTAATGTGGAAGTAGTCAAATATGACATACAGTGGGGTCATGGTAGTTTGAAGTCAACTGCCGGTTAATAGACATTTTTGCTGCATGAGTGCACATTGCCCAGAGTGCACCACGTGGAGGTAAGTCTATCGCACACCCCACCTGATTAATCGTTAGTCAGTGCACAGCAAAGTTAGTTCGACGGGCAAATCTGATTGGGGATGCCGGATGCCAGATGTTTTTGCTTTGGTCTGGAGCGGTTTCACATGTAACCATTTGAGTGTCAAGACCTTTAGAAGTGCCTTTTTGAGTAATCAAATTACCTGGGAGCTGATTACTTGTGGGAGATGCAAAATTGAACAAAAATTATGAAGAACTAAATTCATAACAAATCATCTGGACGGTGATGAAGAGAATGTAAACGTAGTTTAATTGTTGAGAAGGCTTAAGTCCATGGGAAAACCCTTGAAGTTAATATTACTACATGCGAAATTTCACATGACTAAAACCCAAGGTTCTTGCTTTCTTAAGCTGTGTTATGCAAAGTTGATCACTTCTAATAACCCCAAAATCTATTTTTCTGAATGCTCCTTGTGGGAATTGCTTATCAAGGAAAAAACCTTTAACTACAAAACGTTGGGTTTTGTCTGTTAGTATCATCCATTCCAGTACGCTGTGAAAATCATTTCTTGAAGTCAGTTCGTCCTTATTCTGATTTTCGTATACGAATATTACGAAGAATTCTGGAGTAACCACACTTCTCTCTTTCTACTTTTACGAATCAAGGTTAACTGGAGTCCAGCACAAACACCATGTCGACTAAAAAAGCACACTTACTGGTCTCCAAAAAAACAATCCAAAATGGCTCAACTTTATAAAATCAGTAAAAGTCAAAGACAATCAGAAAGTTATTTAACAGGATGTCATCAACTACTTCCAACAAGAATTGGGATGATATTTCCTCTTAGTGAGGAGATTCAACCGGCCAAACACCTCAAACCTACGATCAAGAAGCACTGAAACCGTGCAATAGATGGAAATTTAATGGAAACAGGAGCAAACACTCTAAATGGTATGGAAAGTTGATACTAATGAGTGTTTGAGCTCAAAATATAAGCATAGACGAACGTCGCGTCTGGTTGACCGGAATGGAAGGAACACAAAAAAAATTATAAAACTACTTCAAGTCGACACATTTTTAGACTTTATTTAAATGGCAAAACCTGGGGGGAAATAATCCCTTGTTTGGAGCCTCACGCTAGCAATCGAGGCGACAGTAGCTTAAATAGTAACTGAACACATGTCGACAATTAAGACTACTTAGTGGTTGTTATTGCGATAGCTGAGAGTCTTCATTGGAACTTGCAACGAACTCCTGTTATCTGACTTTGTGAACGATCGCGTTAACAGGCAAAATCTGACCCTTAAATACTACCGGGGTGTTCCGAAAATCCTCCCATCTGAATGAACCCCCGTGGGGAAATATGCTGCCACTTTATTTTTTTCCAAAAATAGTTTCGTGAAATGCAATTTCGGAAAACCTCGGCACTCATATTAAAATAAAAGGAGAATGGGAGTAGATAGAAATGATTGAGTACTCAATATTTTGAAATTAAGCAAGACCCCACTCTAAAAGTGAGGTCTTAATGCCTTTCCTACTAGACCATTCGCCAGTATTTTTTTCATAATTTTCATATGATAAAGTTTTTTTAAATTTGCTTGAGTAATAATTCCAAGGCACCAGTTTTAATTCGAAAATTCACATTCATAAAACTTGTTATTACTGCATGGTTTATAATTCATTTAATGTTATAATGTTAAAAGTAATATTTATTCACAAATCAATGCATATAATTGGTAATTTCCTGCTAAATTCTCATTTAAGCCTATTTTGTACGATGGAATTACACAAAAATTGATCTTTGCAAAACATAGCTATCGGATTACTATATTATATATCGTGTGAGTGCTCGAGAAATTGATCAATTATCTAAAAATTCCAATCAATTTGCCTCAGTTGGATTAAAAAGTAATAATATTTAGGCGAATTTCTGTCAAACCAATGATTCATACAATTACTGCATATGGGAAATAAATTTTCAATTTCGGGTTATCATTACTACACTGCCAAAGATAATCATTAAAAAGCTATTTGAAGCTCAATCAACTTTTTCTTAAGCGGGGTGGAGCCATGATTGGTATCAATTTATGACTCTAGCGAGGCCTTATCGTCTGCGTAGTTGCCTGTAACCAAGCGCCAGCGGATTCTTCTACATCAGAAGTCGAAACTTTGGGTCAAACGGGCGTTCACTGGTGTGTAAGTAATCATTCAAAGTATACTCACACAACGCCAGCCCACTCCGCACACAGTTGTGAAATGCGCGCGTCAATCGATGAGCCAATGAAAGCACGACACGGAGATTCGTGCCGTTAGTGCGAAATAAGGCTTATTCATTCGGTCCCACTTGAGCCAATTCGCGCGCTAGGACTTCTCATACTTACGCACACATCTAGTAAATATTAACTACTCCAAAGAGGCTAGTGTCTTCTTAGACGTGAATCTCTTTGATAAAAGACTTTACCTTCGTTTCGGAAACTCTTTCGGTTTTCTTCACATTTCTGCTCCAATACTGCAACCCCAACCGAGGATATTTCTGGAATTTTATTTTTCGCACCTTTGTGCTTCCAATAAACATGGCTGTTCACCACGGTGGTACGCTTCTAACTTATGGTCTAATTATACTTTTATTATCTTATCATTTTCGCCTATTTTAACGATACTTAATCAATAGTCTCTTTCTTATATTCTTCTGCCTTTGAGTTAACAGTAAATTAATCGTTTTATGCGCACCAGAATTTCTCATCGTTTGTTAAATTTGCCTTGGAACTTATTTGAAAATACGTATCATCTTGAAAATTAACGAAACTTCACCAACTCGAAATAGTTTTACAACGTAGTTCACATAAACCTATTGACCTCAATGCGAGTATTTCCGGAGAAGTAATTCTATGAGACATTTTTTCTAGAATTGGAAAAAAATCAACATTGTGACTTTTTATTCGTTGGATCATGAAGACTCAGAAATCATGGAGCTCTTGAAATTAAAAATAGACATTATTAAAAGCTCGTTTTTTATTCTTGCGAATATCGGTCTTTATAAGTTTGTATTTTTTTATTTATTCTCAAATGAAAATATTTTTACACCCCTTCACATGTGAAATATACCATTTCCTCTTGATGAAATCTCCATTTACGAAATCTTGTGACAAAAATTACTAACAATAAACAATAAGGACACATCCAGACCTCATAATATGCCTTGGGAGTAAACCACACACCGAATGGAACTTTAATGCTGTTGACAGTGATGGTGCAAGAAAAAGATGTATACGAAAAAAGGGGGCAGTAGTATTTGATTGAATCAGTCATATTTATTGGCAAGGCGAATGACAAGGGTTTGGGCATGTGCGGTGTTATATGCAAATTATGTACTCTCAGGGCGTTCAGATATGTTGCGTGTTGGCACGGCAGGCCAACTCTTACACTGCATCAAGCTGACGCAAGCTCTGTTTGTGTGCACACACACACACACGGAGGCGTGCTCACATGCTTCCACGCACTTAAGTTCACGAGAGAAAATGCGCTTATTTGCTTTGAGATCGATTTCTTTCCATAAAGCCTTCCTTTTCTTCATTATCATAACCAAATTAGTAAACACACTTGAGGGCTACGTAAAACCATAAATGAATAAATTTTAAATTGATAATTACTAGACCTTGAGGAAACTCGAAGGTTATATAATAGATTGATGAACTGAAGAGCTATCACTGCGATATTAAAATTTCGATCCAAAAGAAACTGACAAAAGTTTCTTTGCCAAATCCTAGCTTAGTATTTCACTAATTTGTGTGCTACGAAATTAATGGCAATTTAAATTTCTTTAGATATAAAGGTGATTGAAAAGGCGTTGACAGACTACAAGGTAAGTACAAATTACATTATATTATCAATAAATATTTTCAATTAATTTTTTGTGTGGCACAGTTTTTTAATGTCTTTCTTTCCATAGCTCAAAGCCCAGGAGATGAATGTAGGTGTGAACTACATGGCTTTGGACGATGAACGCAGACGTCAAGAATTGCTCCTTCGTGAGTTGAGAGAAATTGAGGAAGAAATTACATCTCCGAGTCTACGTAACTCGAAACTACCAAATTTGGCTTCAGTTGTGGGAGTGAGTAATATTTTAGCGTCAGATTTCGGCTCACAATTTCTCAAAAATACGATCACAATCTTGCGCCGTGCTAATGAGTGTTAGCGTAAACGATGTATTCTGCATCGCACACTAAAATTGCTTTATTATTTGCGATATCATATGGCAACTCTTGTGAAAATGTACCACTACCAATTTATGTGAATTTGTTACAAATTTCTAAACCTCGAGGAGCTAATGCAATTACCAGACTGCTTAGTGTTAAACAGTCCTTTTGTTTTGTTTGGATTGTAAAATCTCAATATGTTTTATGGGAAGTGGTAACTAGTGGACACAAAAGTAATTAGTCCCAATATGTAAGCTACCTTTGGAATAGAATTTTCTCAACACCCATGAATAGATGAATTCGCACGCTCTAAGGCTCGAAATTAAAAATCGTTGTGCTTTACTTGCTTTTAGACTGAGCTAAGCCACAATTCAAAGTGTCTTCAATATTTGGCTGGAATATCGGAACTCGAACGAAGTATTGGTGACGTAACAACCCATTTCACCGAACGTTCAGTTGAACTCAGCGATCCCGGCGCGTTGAGCAAAGACGTTGTGACCTTTAAGGTAGGACTTAATTGATTCTTACAAATTGCATCAACTATGGAGGAGGTCATCCAGCCTAAGAACACATCCATTGAGCTTTGATACTCTAATGTCCTCCTCCCCTCCCTCAAACTTCATTCGAATTATTTCAGTTTTATCATAAGTAATGCTATTCAATCTTTTGTGCCTTTGATGCAATTTATTTCCAAACCATATTACTAGGTTTTGACTTTTTTTCTCTATTTCTATAGACACTCTCCGAAAACGTAAAGAGCTGCTGGTCATATGTAGATCAACTGACAACCTTGGCCCAAATCCATTTGAAAGCTTCAGCTGAGTACCATCAAGTAAGTGGACCCGAACTCATCGATAATCATTTCCACCTTCGCTTTAAGCATTTCAATATTCCTAAATGTATGTGTATATTTTATAGTTCTTTCATGAAGCAAATGAGATAGAAACTAAATTGGAAAAGCAATTGACTAATGCTCAGAAGGCTCTTAAGTCCGCAACAGATCGTCGATCTCATAAAGAAGCCTCAAAAATGGCCACCGAAATCAATGTTAGTCTAATGAGACACTCTAATTTCATAAATTTTCCAAACATAATATACATTTTTTTTGATATCTAGGAGCAACTTAATGCAATGCGCAGCCTATGGAAACGAAGCATGAAACTTGTGGAGAGAAGCGAGACGATAATTCCCATTCGTATTCGAATGGGAGGAGTTGCAAAAGGCATGGCCATTGGAGATCCAAGCAATCGCCCTGTAATGGTGAGAGCTTTGGTAAGTCTCACCGGTCCTGACTACAAAATCCAAAAAGGCGAAATCCTTCGTCTGATGGACAACCGACAGGATTCCCACCTCTGGAGTGTCCGAACGTCCACAGGAACTGTTGAAGTCCCCGGTGTTTGCTTATGGCTCATGAACTGCGATACGGAAGCTGTCGATCGAGCAATTAGGTAGGTTCAATTCTTTTTCTAATCTTTACCATATGAACGTTCCCAATATATAAATCATTATTAACAGCATAAAACAAAAGTGCAAAAAGACCTGGCTAGAAATAATCAATCTGATACGCCTCCGACTTTACGAAGTGTACTACGACCTAATGGAGCAATTCAATTCGCAAGAAGTAAGTAGCATAACAGCATTAAACAATTAAAAATTTATCGCAGTACATAAACAAGCGATGCATATTTTAATAGGTGATTTGCTCACATGAAGAGGCTTTAAATTCGCTTTTTGGAGATATTCAAAATCTCCTCATTACCCCTATCGGACAAGATGGACGACTGAAGTCAAACTTGAATACTTTTCGCCAGAAGGTTATCATTGCAAAAAGTATGATATTTTAATCTTGCGAATTTCACACACACATTTACCCGCTTATCTAAATTAGTCCTTTGTGTTGAAATTTAGGACTTGAACGATTGCAGTCGGGTGATATTAATCTGAGAGAATCTGAAATCGTTCAGATACGATCTCCTCTACTACGTTTGCATGATCACATCATAGCTGCAGATCAAATGCAACAAGACATGAAAAAAATCAACGATCACATCACGGAGTACCTTTCCCAAGTGGAGAATGAAAGAAGGCAAATCGAGAGCAATCTCGATCAACTGAAGTAAGTGTTCGCATATTCAATGTGACTACATAGGCAAATGATACCATTTAGACATTACCTTTATCGAATTCCAGTCGGATGAACAGAACGAGTGAACAACAACTGAAGGACATGATGCGGAAAATGGATAAGATGAGAGAGAAAATTCCGTATACCAAACCTACCGCTCGTATAAAAGTTGAACCACTTTTGGAGGTTCGAGAAGAGTTGCCAAGGCAAAAACGCAGTCGAAGCCAACCGCGAATGTCTGTTCTGAATGCTATTTCAAGTTCATCTTCGTCAGACAGTGAGACCTCGGCTGATCATTATGTTCGGAACGGGGTTGGAAGGCGAGCGAAGAGTCATATAGCGAAGGCGGATGCAATGGTGCAAATAGGTTACCAAAACAGGGCTGCTGAAGCTCAATATTTGAATGGGCAAATTGGTGTTCGGAAGGCGCACCCACAAAGTGACAAGTCTGTTCAAATTGTTCCTGTAGCACCTTTGCAGCTTTCTGCTCAAACACAAATGGGCTATAGCGTGAATACACGAGCAGTTCAGGTCGACGCGTCTACTATGGAGGCATATAACATGGAAGTGAAGAAAAATACGCGTTCGAGAACCATGCCAACTAGTTCGGAAGATGACTATATTTCCCAAGTTGTGGCTGGTGGTCTCCAAACTGCGCCCGTGGAAGAAAACAGGAAAAAGCAACGCACAAGAAGGTCACCTTCAGAAAAAATTCACGTTCATAGTTTAACACAGATAGGTATTGCTACAAGTGACAAAGCTTCGAGTCCAGTGAGAGAGATTGATAGAGCACAAACATGTACAATGTGTCAGCGAAGAAATCTTCTAGTGTCTCAAACGCAAGTAGGCCCACTTTATAGTGGTTCAGAGAGATACCAAGATTATCCCCTTCATGATGTAAAATCGGAAAATGGTCCGCACAAACGTGTTAATAAGAAAGTTCAGAGTGGCTATCCCTGTCTAACAGATCGTGCAAATCTCTACTGTCAGTGTGATGTTTTTGGGCCTGAACGAATGATTGAAGAAATGGAAACGGAATCCGCGATCTATCAGAATCCAATATCCGCTAGGCAGCCCAAGAAGATGGACACCTTTGCTCAAGTTGGTGTCCTCTACTCTAATGCCCGGCAACAGGCACAAGTTCCATTAACCGACACAATTTCTTCTTCAACTCAAGTGGGAATGCTATATGAGAGTCCAAAACGACGAATTGGACACGCCCAATTTCAACAGAGAAGCTCAACTGACCTGAGCTCTGCTTCAAACACGATTGAGGCCATTCAGACTGAAAAAGAAAGGTATGTTACTAATGTGGCGTTAGAATCTTTCGAACCTAATTCGACGATACAAGTTGATGCTCCCCTAATGAGAACTTCGGTGCAGGCACAAGGAATGAAAAAAGAATATTCAGATTCTAACGTTCAAGTCGGAAAGATTCGGTCACAGAATAGATACGCGGAGTTAAGTGTGGAAAATAAATTGGAGCCCATTGTTATAGATAAGCAACAGTCTCAATATGCTTTGCCACCTAAAGAGGTCCCAACAGGAATATCTCTTCAAGTTGGTCGTGAGCAATATGATGAAATTACACAGATATCAAGCATTTTAACACATGACGAGGTGCAAACACGTGAACCTAACTTACGAATACACGATCTCCAAGTGTATGATTCAAGTATACTTAGACCAAAACGGTCAACTTCAGTGCCCTCTGTTCAATATTCGTCTGAAACACAGGTTGGCCCTATGGTTATACATGAAAGCCTGAGCCCTATTGGTGCTTTTGTGGAGACAGTTAAAGCAACAGAAGTGCTTAACGTACAGGCCATGACAAAATCAACTAAGCACAAACGTATCCAGTCATCTTGCGTGCCCTCATCTCGAAATGTTGAAATGCAAATCGGTCAGCTGGTTCAAGAATCAGCCACGCAATCGGTGGTGGAGAATAATGATATCACACATATTTCGCCCACTATTCTGGCAGTTCAACAGAAGGCAATCTCATTACCTAATTTATTCGTAGCTGAAACTCAAGTACAACCAAATGTACGCGGAAAGAAGCTGCAAGTTTCTATTTCTATGGAAGAGCCCACTTTGGAGAAAAAGCATAAGAAACTGCAAGTTAGTGTTGACACAATGAAAGAAATGTACGACGTACAAGTTGCAACGTTACCAATTGAGCAAAAAGAGCGCTTTGATGTCAGTTGCGACACACAGATTCAACCTCCAAAGATTGCCAAGAAGGTACAAGTATCCTTAATGGATTTACCAGACATTCCGATGGTTGCAAATGCCCCGTTAGTCTATTCTATGCCTCCAGTGGATATGAAAGATACTCCTGCTGTCTCGGATGCAGTTTGTGAACCAATGGCAAGCACACAGTACTACGACGCGCAATGCCAGTGCCAGACGTTAACACAGGCACCAACACCAGTTAAAGTAGAAATGGTTAATGCTGGTTTACAAGTTTCCTCTGCTCCTCCACTTGTAGTAGCGGAACCTCTAAAGCCTGAATGTCGCGATACTTATACACAGTCTGATAAGGTGGCTGGTATTGGCAAAAAGCTCCAAGTAGCCATCGAATTTGAGCGACCGATATATGAAATAACTACCCAGCAGACGTATTTTGAGGACATTATTTCAATACAACAACCAACCATAATGCAGCCAGTGTATTCAGCACCACCACAGCCTAAAGTTGAGACGAAAGATAGAGCTTGTGAACCCCCTTCCCCATCTATAGCATTTGATGCAAGTGTGCAGGCTGCAGAGATAGAAGAACCCTCTAGAGACATTGTCTTCAAAAAGATTCAAGTGTCTCTTCCCGGTTTCGACGAATCTGTTCAAACAGAAAAAGTGGATAAGCCAAAAACAGTGGTTTTGGGCAAAAAGCTTCAAGTCACACCCACTGCCCTCTCCTTCGAGAGCGTACAAACGATCTTCATCGAACCAGTGAAAATAGCTGTTGAAAAAGAAAATCTAGTATACTCTGCACCTCCGATTATGGCACCGCCTAAAGTTCAAACAGATGACAAGGAATGTGATGCTCTAGAAATCCTACAAGCCTTTGATGCTAGTGTTCAAGTAGCAAGCTCTCATGAGAAACCACGTCCTACAGTAGCTGGCAAAAAGTTACAAGTCAGTCCGGAACCTTTGGCTTTAATTAGCTCTCTGGGAGACTGTAGACAGATCCCAGTTCTTGAAATCGCCAAAACACAGTCGACTCAAGCACCAGTTGAGCCACAAATTATTCAAGTACAAGAAGTGACTAGAGCATATGCCGCTTTACCACAGACAGTCAGTACAGAGGACAAGATTTGCGATGCAGTTCAACACATTGATAATTTCGATGCCAGTGTCCAAGCTGCTGAAGCAAAGGAAATAAAACCAATGATGGTAGGCAAGAAACTACAAGTCTCTCCAATTTCTCTTGATAGTGCTAACGCTCAGACAATTTATGAAGAACCTTCGCCAAATATAGTTCAGGTTAATCAAATTAGCAGACAATTTGCAGCACTCCCATCGAAGAATGAAGCCTATGATGTGGCTATTCAAGCAATTGAAGAAAAACCACAGTTGACTTTGAGGATCCAGAAAATACAAGCATCTTTGCCAATGGCTAAAATGAACGATAAATCCATTGATGCGTTAGAACATGTAATTTCATTTGATGCCAGTGTTCAAGTTGCAGGGGCTCCGAAACCCGTTATAAAAGGCAAAAATCTTCAAGTATCTTCATCTTCATTTACATCCGTGAAGCCGCAACGTAATGATAAGATCTTGCAGATTTCTCCAGCTTCACTCGAAAACACGTTGGTTCAAAGCACTCTAGAACCGATAAAGGAAACAATAGTTGTGCCGGCTCCAAAAGTGTCAACTTCTAATAAGGAATGTGAGGCTATTATAAAACTGTCCAGCTTTGACGTTGAAGTACAGTTCTCTGAAGTAGTCCCACAGAAAGTAGTATTTGACAAAAACATGCAGTCTTCTGCACCTCTCCTAGAAACCACAATAGTACAATCCGATTTCGTTGAGGAAGTGAAGATACCTGTGGTACCAGTTGAGAAAGCCTCCGTTGTGTTTGCCAAACCACCATCACCGCCAAAAGTCGTAACGACGGATTCTTCATGTGAACCTATTCAACCTAGTCAAACCTTCGACGCCATTACGCAATCAAGTCCCGTAGCTTTTGCAGAGCCAGTAGCAAAACCACAAATGTTCGGCAAGAAGCTACAAGTTAATCTGGTCCCTGATCTGACAGAAAAGCTAATTCAGTCAACTATTGAATCTAAACTCGATGCCGTCACATCCCAGACTGTAACAATAACTGATAAACAGCCTACAATGGAAGATGAGTTTACCCAATCAGATTTTGTAAAACCGCCTGAAAAGCCTATGATGTTTGGCAAGAAGATGCAAGTAGATCTTAGACCAAGCAAGCAAGATGATGTGGCTCAAACTGAACCATTTGTTATTGAAGCTCCTGTAATTGAGAAGGCACCTACGATAGTTCAACCTGTTTATTCAGCTCCACCTACATTGAATTTAGATATAATGACAATTCAGACGCCTAAATATACTTCGATATTATCCTACGCTCAATCGTCGGCTCAAGAACAGAAATCTAGTTATCATGAAGATGGTTGTGATCCTTTGCCAATTCTAGCTAGCGATGCCTTCACACAGTCAGAAGAAATGAAGCAAGAATCGCCAATTCCTGTAGTTGCTAGACATATCGCCCTTGTTCAGGAATCTGCCCCTCTAATGAAAACACAGTTGCATGATGTGGGCTGTGATCCAATACCTGAAGTGCCAAAATTGGGAAAGAAGACGCTAGTCACACCCCCTTCACTAGAGGTTGGACAGGGTCAAACCGTCTGGGTAGAAGTTGAACTAGCGCAAGTTATGTCCAAACGTGAATCGAATATAAATAAGACAACACAGAGTGATGCTGTCGTTACCTACGGAAAGAAATTGCAAGTCATTCCCCCACCCATGGAGGTTCGTGTATGTCAAACAGTGCCTTCAATTGAGTCATCACCTTTAATTTCAGCCGTTGAAGCACCTCCTGTTGTGGAAAAAGTGTGTGAACCTATGCTCAAAACACCAACGAGTGACTTCTCTGTACAGATGGACACTCCGGCTACTAAACCTCCTAATCGCAGTGTTAGAATTCAAAAGGGTGTTGGAGTTTTTGAAGGAACTCGCACAATTGCCACTCAGTTAGCCACTCCAGAACCTAGACGCTCTCCATTGTCCCCTGTTCTCGCTAGAACTATTGGAATTGAATGGGGTGTGCAAGTTGAACCTGTCAGAATGTCTGGTGTAACGCAAACTCCAGATTTGGAACAGCCAACGATACCAATCCCTAAACCTAGTATATACTCAAAGTCGACCCAAGCTGAATTTTTATTTGAACCTATTAAACCAATTTCTGAACCGGAGGCATTTGTTTCAGCTCCAATTCCGCCAAGAAGCTCAGAAAACCTGTTCTCTTTCGTCCGAGAGACTAAAACAAGGCTCACTGGAAGGTCTAGGTCAGGATCGTCAGGTTTGATACCTTACAAGACACAAGTCAATCAATCCAATAATCTTTCTGTGAGTGTTCCTGCAATGCTCAACATAAAAACAGATGTGACAAGTCCGGCAACAATTACTGAGGGTTGGGGGTACTCTAATCGTACTGCTTCTCAAGTACCTCGTCGATATGCTAGTCGATTTAGGTCCACTGCTAAGCGTGGTACATATGACAGAAGAAATAAATCAATGGAGAACATTTATGCAAGAGGATCACGAACCCTACCTCGTCATTTCATTAGTGACTCTGATCTTACTATGGAAAATAGATGGTTACAGCAGCAATTAGAGATGGAACAACGATGTGAAGAATGCATTATTCAATGTGTACGCTTGATCGGATTTGATAAGGTTGCGCAAATGGTTATGGATACAAGGTTACCAGGAGACCTTAGTCTGTTCGAAGACCTAGAAAGTTATCAGGCAAAGAGAAGGCGATTACAGAATGCTCGAACGCAATACACTTCAACAGCTCCATTGGCATGTCCATACTGTTATGACGGAGGTGAAGGTCATATTAATGGTAGACAAGAATGGCAGTTAGGAGCAGGTGAAGAGGAATTCTTCAACGGAGACGATAGATATGAATGGGATACTATGGGATCCTATGGTTCTTCTAAGCGTGGCACCTACAAATGGGTTACAAGAACGCCTATAATGGGTCATATGCAGGTAGAACCAACAAGTGAGGAAGTTGACCAACTCATGAAGAGTCGTGCTCTCAATGCATATTGTAGTGACTACGAATTGCAGCAAAGTGGTATCAATGCCAACTTTGAGGAGAACGCTGCATTCACTTTTGTGGCCTGGAAAACAAATCATGAAGGTGATGGAAAGCTGGAAATGGATACCGTCGGTCACTTACTCAAACTCACAATGGTTGGAGCGCGGGTACCAGGGACTGGAGAGGTAATCTCCGCAGCAGATGCATTCTACCGTGGTATTTTACGAGTCATATACATGGATGATGAACGGGGTGTCATACTTCCTCTGCCAGTAGCCATCAATGCTAACGCGGTTATAGTGGAGAAGCGCTTCTCCAGTGGTGTTGGTATTGCTTTCCAGTCATCTCGTAAGTGTCCCGTTGAATGTTCAGCTGTCTGGCAAACTCCTAACATGCGACGAAGAACATATCGCGTAAACTACATACGAGTGAGTGATTCGGAACGCATTCCAGTAAGCAGAGCCTTAAATGAAGGTATAATCGATAAATACAGCGGTGAAATTGTCGGCGTACGAGCACCGAGTTCATTAGAAATTGGCAATCCTCTTCTGCAAATTCGAGAATCTAGTGTAGGCACAGGTGAAACAATGGAGAGGAAACATCGTCCGGAGAGGTTCAATATTCGTGAAGCCATTCTGAATGACATCATTAATGTGGATCTTATTCAGCCCGAAGTCATCTTACTCCCCGATTCTGAAATGGATTCCGTGACCCCAGGAGATGGACGAAGAGAAGAGGATGGATCGGTAGGAAGTGAAACAAATTCAGACTTGGAAGTTTAGGATGACTCGTTAGTAGAGAGATTACTGTACTAAAACCGTTTCTAATTTTCATGCACACAGTTTAAAACCAAGCACTCCTACACGATTTCCGGCCTAAAAATAAGTTATCTCCAGTATACACCAATATGCTTGGATACCATGTTTGCATACGGCTTTCTTTCATTTATCTCAAAAACACCTAACCTGGTGATTTTCCTCAACTTCGATTTATCCTCCTATGTATGACTTTATGAATTGTGAAGAAATCGTTTATTACTTTTCTTTTGTGAAATATCTATTTCTTCTTCTATTATACCCTCAACTTATTGGACTGGTCGACTAGTCAGTATAAATAGGTACTTTATAAATTAAATTAATTGAAGACACAAAGTATATTCTTTGTGTTGATTTATTCAATTTGCTATCAGATCTTTCAAAACAATGAATATTTTAGATCATTACAGCCTAATTCTGCTTGCCTACAGATTTCAAGAGTATTGATTATCAAATATGCATTCATATACCTGATCTCAGTCATTGTGTGAGATACAGGCAGACTTCGAGACTGACTCGCTGCAGCGTTCTATAGGTGTATTTGTGTTCAGATCGATGTTAAGTCCGCCCAATGCGGTTATGGGCGATTTGCGACCCTGGGAGTTTCGAGAGTTATTGATAACTCCCCAAGGGACACCTTCATACATTACAAGTATGAAACAAACAATGTGTTGTGTCTGTGTTCTACTATGAAGTTATCAAGATTTCATAAGATAATCACAGTTAATAAGAGCACGTTGAATTTTGTGAAAAGCTTATATCGGTTCATAAGTCGAAGATAATTTAATGGTGGGATGGAGGATATTTTGCATTATTAAAACAAGATGATAGGCGTTTATATTAATCCCATAAAAAGAACACCTTAGAGCTCCTTGCAGTTTCATCACCTACTCTACTTGAAATATCGTTCGCAGTAGCCAAGGTATTATAGCTTAGTTTGTGGGGCACACAACGTTCTCAACCCCGGACATGTAGTCTTATACGCCCCCTGGCAGGCGTTAAGGTGTGTCATGCAATTCCGCGTTGAGTGTAAGTGCGGCATGAGTGCGGAACAACTCGCATGGTTGATCAAATCCTCCATATTAATATAACGACTAAGCCTCCTGTCATTACACATATACCCATAATGCGTCTTTTTCCTCTATAGCTTTGTGGTAGTTTTAGCTAGTTCTGAGAGACTTTCTAAACATAGAAGAATCTGTCATAGAGATTTCTGAAGAAATACAACTCTATTTTACTTTCATAACTATTAACCCAAATACAGTCCCAGATAAATAAGATATGTGGCCCTCATTTTTAATGCTAATTTTAATAACAAATCAACAAACATTTTAATTTCATCCTTAATAATACCCACTTGTGTGATTCAAATATATTTATGATGACTCAGACGTTTGTAATTAACGGGATTCGAGTGGAATTTTAAAGTTTCTTTCATGTTAATCTTAAAATTTTATCAATATTTTTTTCAATAATTTAGCTACAGGAAGTAAGAATGAGGGCATAAAGTCAAATTAATAGTACCCATGATTAAATGTGTAGTGGATTGCTTTACCAATAAGCCTTGGCATTTGCTCACTAGTCTCTATGGCAAATTAGTCTCAACAATAAAGTGAAAACAGGCATGCAGTATGGAACACGTTTATTTGAGATTTGTGCTCGTCACAGAGTTAGGTCATGTAAACACCATGAAAAACTTGTTAGACAAAACAAGGACTATTGATTGGAGGTTGTCTGAGAGGTCTCTGCACTCGCGACTTCACTTGCTCCTTACACGACATGTCTGTGAGAACGATCATGAGATTTCTTTGTTCAGCAATGATAACGTTTAGCGCTCCACACGTTTTAATACAGTAATCGTCTAATGAATAACAATAGGAATTATTATTGCATTACCGCTTACACATTCGTGTAACAGTGCTATAGCGATGAGTTTCCATGCCTTTCACGGTATAGATTACAGGAACAAAACGAACTGATACCAGTCGTGTAGAATGCTAGATTTTGTTTAAAGAGTTTCGGATACCCTTTCTTTGCTCTAAGTAAATCGTTACCAACAGCTTTTTACAAATCAGAATAATAAAATAATAATACCATTGTGATAGATTTGTTAAAATTGCATTTAAATAAAGTTAACAATCCAAATTTAAATCTAATACATGGGGAATGTATATTTTATTCCATTTTTAAAATGTGAACTTTTCCTCGTTTTTTAAAACTGGATAGTTTTCTTGCTTCGACTAAATGTTATGTTTATGGGGTGTGGGATAGACTTACCTCCACGTTGTGCACCCTAGTCAACGTATATTCATACGGCAAAAGAGTCTATTAACCGGCAGTTGAATTCTCACTTCGAACAACCATCACCCCTGCTGTACGTCATATTCGACCACTATCATAGTACTCACCTTACCCTTTCTGAATCTTTGTTTCTGTCTCTTTCTTTTACATCTACGAATCACTCTTCTATTCCCTCTACGTGTCTGTCTATCTCTTTTGCATCCTTGAATCACTTTTCTGTTCCCCCTCTTGAATTCTTCTCACTTTGATGTTCCTCCTCCCCTCTGTGAAGCCATCTTCTCACTTTGATGTTCCCCCTCCCCTCTGTGAAGCCCTCTAAAGGGTTAATGATAACTATCAAAACGCCTGCCATTTGTTATAAATAAATAAATGCTATGTTTATTATGGATGCAAACTGGAGGGGATAGTTGAAGCTATTCAAGAAGCAAGTTCTTAAAGAATTTTTTGAGAACTTCCAACGAAATTATTATTATTATGTAATGTGAAATAGAAAACGATGACTCACCCTTGCGCTTACAAACTGTGTAGCATTAATAAGGCGGTTCTCACATTTCGAATTTCACATTTAATTGCGTCTTTTCCGACAGTCGGTTTGCATCACCTACAACTAATTGGAATGGGGTGCCTCTAACCCTACCAACTCTAAACAACTGAACTAGCAACAGGTTTAATAAATGGAACTCAGAGATACGTCAGTAAATAATTATCTACACAGAAATTGCAATAAGGCAAAGTTCTGGTAATCCTTATTTTACAATAGTAATTATAGTAAGAGTTACTTAAAAGCCAATCACTGTTTGTGCTTCATTCATTCCTTTATCGAAATTTGTATCTAAGACCATAGAAGAAATAGCATGTCAAACCCTAGCGGCACTTTACACTTCAAACGAACCTGAATGTTCCATTTTTTTAAGAATTAGGCGAACAGTCACCAGTCTTTCTTATTTCAAATGGCGGGCATTGTGATAGTTATCATTAGCCCTTTAGTTGACTTCGGACTTCACGGAGGGGAGGAACATCAAAGTCACAACAAGTCGAGAAAGGGAACAGAAGGGAAAGATTCATAGATGTAAAAGAGGCAGACAGACAAAAAGGTAGAGAAAAGGTAAGGTGAGTACTGTGAAAGTGGTCGAATCTGGCATAAAATAGGGTCATGGTAGTTTGATGTCAGAAGTCAAGTGCCGGTTAATGGACACTTTTGTCCAGGACGCACCAAGTGAAAGTAAGCTCATCACGCACCCCTTATTTATTTTCTAAATTGTAATGAAAGTGTATAACAAAAGTTTTTTAAATTCAATTACCACTACAGTTCATATTCCAACATCCACAAAATTACTTTCGATATCGAACTTTCTTAGCTGAGAGCATGACGTCTCACTTTCGTTTATTAATCAATTGTTCATCTAATTGCTTTATTTCTTTAATTCACCATTTATTCTAATTTCATGTTATACCTCAAACGATTTCATTACAATTTAAGTAGATCTACATGAACTCACCCGTGAGTCAGATTGACATTCAACTTTCTATTGCGACTACTGAAATACCCACACCCTCATATTCACGTAAGTTGTTGGAGATTTCCAGTTTTTCGATTATTTTATAAACTGTGTTCGGTCCTTATTTCGGTTACTTCAAAATCATACCACTTCTTGCGCTCCTGTTACCGGGGTTTCCCGAAAGTTCGCTTTTATTCGGATGGGAGGTTATTTGGGATTAAAAGTGAAAAGACAGTCTTACAGCTTTTCCTTATTTGGGTCTGAAGCGCGACTCACCAAGTGGGCGCTTAATCGGGTTGACGGTTGTCTGGTTCTAAAAAAATAGTTTCATGAAATGAAACTTTCAGTTAAACCGCCATCGGCGGATCCGGTTCGGATACGCCTCATTAACGTCTATTTCGTAGCTCTTTACTTACATCACAACCTAGGAGGTCGAAAGAGACGAGATAGTAGTAAAAACGGTGCAGTAATATCTATTTAATGACATTGTAATACATTTGACAATCATCTAAGTAATGTCTCTTGCACAATCAACCAGCATGTCTCTGACTGAATCTAACCGTAATGAAATAATAGGTAAAAAATTTTAAGTAAAGTCTTCGTAGTTCACATATGACCTTGAGATTACTATTTGGATGAACAACGAAGAACTCCACTCACTCAAATGATTTTTCTGACAGACACTGTGTAAACATGGCGGACAGGACGGTAAGTCATGTTAATTTTTCGTATTCCTTCATGCATCACAATGAGCGCACGATTTCCCTATTTTTATAAATGCGACTTTAGTGTGATTACATTACCGCTATGATTCTTTCAAGCATGAGGCCTAGTAATTACTATTGATCCCGATTGTGGAACTTATGTTAACTATAATAAAGGAAATAGCTAACTGCTAGACTGTTCGACTGGTTGTTTAAATTAAAAAGAAAAAAATTAACAAACTAAATTTAAGCTACAGAATCAACAGGCCAGCTCTTTTTATTTAAGTATATAGTTCGGCTAGGTTTATCTGATCTTTGTGACATGCTAAATATAATTTGCGGTTTCAAAATTATGGCTTGTCAATAACGAGACCCTATTTGCCAAGACTAAAATTTCACTTACGCGTTTACCTTTCAGTTGCGATTGATGTTCCCAAATAAGCATGTAAATTAATTGGAAGATTCGCGAATCTGAAATTTGTTCTCATCGTTAACAAGCACCTGGAAATGCATTAGAAAATCTTTGTGAGGGGGAATATAAGAGGTAGATGAAATTTCAGTTGGTATTGGCTGAACTATCATCTTCCATGTGCGCTTTTCAAAAGCCTTCAGCTCTCGGTCTTGGAAATATTTTGTCAACGATCAAACAATTCCCCACGGTTGTATAAGTCTGGCAGACTCGAGCACCCCGTAGAATATGCAAGAATGTATATCATTAGAGAAACCGGATACAAATCCCGCTTAAGTATTTATTTCGAGTGATTTTAATCAAAATCTAATTTAAAAAACCACATATTTGAAGCAGCTTTAGCCTCGATAGCTCTGTTCCTTTTTCAAGCATAAATGGAGAAAGTTTTTGGCTGAAATTCCATTGGTCAGAAATATTATTATGGCTGAAGTTGACATTTAATAAGTGCAAATGATATTTTCAACACTTTAAACGGTCTAGGGAGGGTCGATCACAATTCTTTGTACATTTACATTCAAACTTCCCGTCTATAGCATAATGGCATTGATTGTATAGTAAGTAGTTATCAAGCTCAGTGAAACGTGCTGAGGGAAGTTTTATATACCTAGGTAAACAAGTTCGGCCATGCTGTAAGTGAGTACGTCTGCGCAGACCAAGGCGTAGATTGTTAAACGCCCGAGCTCATGGGCCAGCACCATATATTCTCTATATTCTATTGTTAGATTTCAGATGAAGATTTCCGTAAGCACTTTCGGCCATTTTTATCGGGTAAATATCACCCGCTTGTTGAAAAATATGGCAAAGTCTTGAGCCAAGCAATGGCTTGTAAGGGGGAGGAGAGGAAATGGCGTAAGGAATTTGACAAATTGGAGACAGATTTTGATCGTGCATTTTTTATTTTGAAAGCCTTGGAAAGTTTTAATAAGGGTAAGTACCCAGAACAAATTTGATTTTATTAAAAAAAAAACAGCATGACAAGTTATCATTAAATTCCACAAATAGAAGAAAAGGGAATATGTGTACTCGGTTTACCGCCAGCAAAGGAAGCAAGTAAATTTCTGACAACCGGGAAGTCAGACGCAATCGCGAAGAAGTGTCTTTCAATGTCAGATAAATTTTATCGAGAACGTAATTTTAAGAGAGCTTTGGTTGCCATCAATCGAGCGTATTTCGCAGCTGTTTCGAAGGAGGTTAAATATCACGTTTTACTAAAACGAATACGTCTAATTAAAAAGTTCAACGTTGATGAAGTACTGGAAGAGGAAATTGGTTTAATAATTAAAAATAAGACAAGCAATGAAAAAACGCAATCAGCGAGTTCTGTAAGGGAAGACATTGAAAGAATAATTGATTTTCAACTTTGCCAAGGTCGTTGGATTTCTGTGAGTCCTGACTCACCTAAATCCTTGAACGGCAAAACACTTGACGATCCAGTGAAAATGGAGCGAAAAAAATTCAAATTTGTGCCCATTAATGATGATTCCGAGCAATTACGAAACGAGAACTCTGAAATGAAATATACAGCAGTGGCTTCAAGAAATATATCTATTGGTAGAACAAAAGTGTATTTTTTAATAGTGTTCAAATCCTATTTTAGGTGAAATAATTTTATCCGAAAAACCATTTGCATCTGCATTGAATCGGCCATACAGTAGTATTTGCTACAATTGTTTCAAACGATGCATTAACATTCGTCCATGCCAAGGATGCGCATATGTAACAATATTTTGGCTATTGATGAACTTTGACCTTTAGGTTGGATTTTGTAGTGATAAGTGTGCTAACGATGCCAGGACTCCCATTGGTCCATCAAATGGTGGGTCAGGTCGGCATGTGCACGACTGTGGTGGAATATTGCCCTGCCTGCGTGTGGATGATCTCTTTGAGAATGATATATTCATGGATCAGGGTCTAGCTCATTTGGGTTTCAACTGCATCGCAAATACTCCTGCAAATATTCTACTAAATTGTATTTGTTCCAGTGTGGGTGTGGTAGATACAAATTCTTGGAATTTTTTTAAATATTGCACAATAATTTTTGGGAAACATTAGTTTGAACCTCAAAATGTTTATTTGCACCAGCCTTTGTCTCAAACGAGTTCAACAACATTCAATACAGTTGTTTCTTGTACATCTTTTAGAATAGTGACCCAAATCAAGAAATATTCAAGTGCACGGGGAATTCTTTTTTTTACGAATCCTCTGATTATTCATCCATCCTTTACGGCCAAGCCTCCCTTGGCGCTGCCCCCAGAGAACTAATGTGGAGATGCGCAGTGTTGGCTGTTTTTATAACATATATTCTTTCTGTAAGAAAACATGCATATTGTCATATCGTAAAATTGTGTTTCAATTAACAACGACATGTTTTTTTCTAAATATAATAATTGGGTTAATAACCTTCTTACCACTTTCAGATAACTGGCTATCCAATGAAATGGTTTTCTGAAGCAAGAGAGCACTTCTATTCCCCGCCATCTTCAACAAATCAGCCAGATTGGATACCTGCAAGCTGGATCGTAGCTCAAATGATCACTCACATCGCATCTAATAATTTCAATTCCAAAGGATATGTAGAGTATTACGAAGAACGGAAAGAGCTGAATGCAAATTCCAATAAGATTGGTTGTTGTGTATATCCCATCATCTCCCTCCTTAGCCATGATTGCAATCCGAATGCGTGCATTGTGAACACAGCTAATGGTTGTGCCTTTGTCTACGCTCTTCGAACCATAAAGGAGGGTGAGAAAATTTCCATCACATATGGACCTTCCTATTTCTCGACTACGTCAGCTAATCTTCGTAGATTTTATCTTCGAGAAATTTTTGCTGTTAATTGTTCCTGTGAGGCGTGTAGGACCGATTGGAGCCTAAAGAAGAGAGACTTTGAAATTCTAAAGTGTCCTCTTTGTGAATCTAGTTTTAGATCTAACAACGAGAAGTGCTTGAGTTGTAAAAAACCAAACGGTTATTGGATGTATCAAAAAATTCTCCATGAAAGAATACCCTTTATTAAAAGTGCACTGAAATTTAATTCAGGCATCGGACGCGAATGCGCGCCCGAGGTTATAACTGCAATGGAAGAAGTTCAGCGTCTTATTTCATCTCCTAGTCCAACAGTTGCATTTGTACTGAGTGCTGGCATGCAGGTAATTGAACGTACGTGCGGAATTCGATTTACTTTTGTGATCTAATAATATCATTCATTATGTATACTTTTTCAATACCCTGTCTTGCTTTCCAATTTCAAAACTATGTTGAAATGTCTGTCAACACTCCGCTTGGTTACAAAATTCGTTGCATTTTTTCAAACAAATTGTTATTGCATTTAGGCCAAAATTAAGGTCAAAGTTAAGAACGTATGTATTACATTGGAGGATATGGCTTGGGGCATAAGTAGTTCCAGTCTAGCAACCAATTGACGATAAATACCGTCTTGAGGGTAACCTTTCTAAATTGTGAACCTTTTCATAAAATCAGCTTGTCTTTGCTATGTAACATACGATTAGTCGTATCATTCTAGGTTCAATCTTTAGTTCGAATGTGACCATCATAGATATGCTCAAAATGAACGCCTGTTATATGCTGGAAAAGATGGTCATTCTCAAAACTATGCTTCCAACTATCTGAACTTATAACGACGACTTGGAAATGATGAATGTAGTCAGAGCAAAATTGGACCTTTCTTTGTATCGTCGAATTTGAACAAAGAAGCTTACTTAACAGCCAGTGTAAATGGTTGCTAAAACAATTTATACAGAAATTTAAAACCCGTAAATTAACTGGCCCAGAGCAATGAGCTGTTCTCACTTCAGATACTTCTACCACTGGCTCTATGACATATTCGAAAGCTCTCTGGAGCCAACAAATTATGTAACTAATATTGATGTAGGGGTTTGAATAAGAGACCTTGATTGATGAGGAATTAAATCAAATTATCAATTGTATAGAAGTACGTGTTGGCTTACACGCGATAGACTAGTCAATAGTGTATGTTCAGATCTAACAAAGTCTACCTATCATCTTATTAAATGGATATGTTTATAAAAGGAGTGGAAAAACAGAGGATAAATGTCGTCCGTAGAGTTTATGAAATTATTTTCAGGCCAAAACGCCTTCGATTTAGACTCATAAACAAAGAAACCTATTGTCGTTTAGAGCGTTTAAGAAACAATATGAGATAGAATTTAGGAAATTGTATAGTGGGTTTTATGATTCTTGAACGAAAGTTTACCTAATGCATACGCTATGCTTTAGTATTGCAAACTTTAAGATAAAATGATCAGTCTTTACAATACTTGTTAGTGTAAAAAAGACGCTTTTCTTGTTAATTACTTCATCATTTATTTACAATTATGTTCAGGAATCATGAAAGATCATCAAAAGCATTGCACATCACGATCTAGGTAAATAAATTAACCAGAATAATTTGAAAAAAAAACAAAAAGAGATGAGAATAGAAGGAAAGAATTGCAACAAAAAGAGGGTTGGAATGACTAATCTTCATCTCCAAATGGATTAACCGATTTCTGCGGCCGTGATTGGTCGACTAGTTTCTGTTGATTTGATTGGGACAATTTCTAAAATCCCGAAAAATACAAGTTAAGAATAAATTAATCAGAATTGCAGCATAGCTATGTTCTCTCAGCCAAACTAATACAGGAGGTGGGTTAATGTAAGGTGAGTTTTATCAAAGATACCACTGGTATAGTTATTTCCTGTTCATTTTCACTGCACTAGCCTTGTAAATCCAACGACCCTTCAACAAAATCGAGAATCACAAAAATACCCTCAACAATGTCTCTGCTTCGAAAGTGAAAAAGTACTTAGAGTAGTGTAGTGATTGACGTGTTAGTCTGTGTAGTCATATTTCAATGATTCAATGTCCGCCAATGGACACCCAGTAAGCTGAATGACCGACAGCAATGGTGGATTTTGGCCAATGGAGGATATGGCAAAATCTGAGTCTTGTATCATGATGGTCCAATGGTTTTTATTATTATTAGATGCAAATAGACAGCTGATTGGGCGATCACAATTTTAAACTTACTTCGCTTATTACATTATTAATTCTACTTTATTAGACACCTACAGCTCTATTGTTCTTATCGTTACTCAGCATGAAGTATTAGTACTAGTATCTTAGGTCCTTTAAGAGGCCCGCTTTGGAGTTATGGCACGAAATTGAGGACTTTGAGTCTCTAGTAATAGTTCCACAAATCGAATCTTGAGCTGATGATTCTTACGAGAATATAATTTTCAAGTATTCAGAATTTGTCGAGAATATATATATGCCTATTCCTTCAACCGTCCTTAGCTCACTAAAAGACAAAACCACCTGCTTCCTGATGTGTATCTTCGGTCATGATTTCGTTAGTCCAATTAATAAATTGAACTAAACTGCAGTGAGCATGCATCTGACTTACACATCTATGATAAGGCTGGGAGATTTCTATCTCATCGAAGGCATCGAGTAAATGCTGGGGTGGAATGGGGAGTGTCGAGTGACTATTCGCTTGACTACTGCCACGGCCAGAAAGAGGTGGAGGAGCTGATGAATCGATAAAATTGTTACACTGGAGGCAAATGTATTTTTTATCTTCGCTAAGAACTCCCGACATTCGAGTTTTCAGAAGCTCACAGTAGATTTCATAACAGTCGACGTGTACTCCATGCCCACACCTAAAATACCAACAGGATTTTAACACCAAGAGGAAAAATTATTTTCAAGATACTCAGCGAGCAGCATACCACAGCACCATTATTTCCAAAGAGGAGGGCATACGTTGCGCAATAGTGGTAAAGCCGCCGGTGTATAGATCGTAGGTAACCGTCGAACGCATACGCCTGTATCTTAGAGCAAAACCGAGTCCACAGAGGGCACAGCTATAGCGTCGCATTCCAACACCTCGCTTCAATGCAGAGACAAGAACTTGCTCACTAGAGCTAACGTCACTGGTCATGAGTCGATGGCAATCTTGCATTAACTTCACCTCTTTATGCCACACACCCACCAATTGGAGTAGAAATTTATTGGTCTCAGAACCTAAGTTGGATACCGATTTGTCAGAAAGCTGAAAAGAATAGAATAATAGTTTACTTATAAAAATACAGTAGCAAGTTTTTCAAAGAACTAACATGCAGAACCCGGTTAATTAGAGCCGGAGTTGGAACATATGGATTAGCAGATTCAAGGAGTTTATGAAATAGAACGTTTAAACGTTGAGTTAGTTGCTCTGATAGGTTTCCCTTTCTCAAGTCCGAGAATGTATCGATTATAATGAACCATGGTGGCTAAAAAAGAAAGAAGGGAATTAATTTACCAATCTGACATCACTGTAGAAAATTAATCATCATACCTCATTATCAGATGATCGCTTGCTAATGCACTGGCGAGCTGCGAAATCGAACCACGTTTTAGCGCTAGCCATGAGTTCTTCGGGAACCGTTGGATTTTCCACTAAGCAATTGTCATTACCTTTAACTAGAGACTTCCAGTGTTCAAGAAAATGCTTGAAAAATTGGAGACAAAAACGTGAGTACGCGAATAGTTAGGCAAGAGAATACAAAAGAAACAAACCTTTTTTAAAAGTTCCATCGCTTTTTCTCGGTCGCCAATCTTCTCATAAATGCAAGCGAGTTCTTGGGGATGAGATTTCTCATCCAAGAGCTGCAATATTACAGGATTTGTTAAATGGAACATGAGGGTAACAGGCATTCTTCTGATAAAGTTATTTCAAGCGTACCTCAAGTAGAATAGGTGCTCGGTATTCACAATTTACTCTAAGGAAATTACAAAGAGAATGGTGGTTTTCCTGAATGTCTGCAACTTCAACATTGGTGGATGCAAGCAAGAGACGAAAGTAGAGTTCAGCAACTAGAGGATCGGACTTCGAAAGGAGTTCGTCAAGGAGTACACGGAGACTAGTATCACCGTTTACTCTGGCAACTGCGTGTTCACGTTCCGCCTCTGGCATTTCAGAATGCCTGAAACAGCAGTGTTAATTGAAGAAGTTTCTGCCATTTAACTTATGGGTTCAAACAGGTGTTGAATTTTTGCCTCGCTATTTTTACATAACGTCTGACGCAGAAATAAACACTCAAGAATTTAGTCTCAGACTAACGAATAAAGTGGGGCCTTCTGGAAATTTGAGAAAGCGCAGAATTTACTAATGGCCTATGAACAAATTAGTCCCTTCTGATGGACAAGACAATATAGTTGATACTCAATTGTTTAAAGAGCAGATTACTTCATCTTTCATCAGCGAAACGGATAAAAATTTAAGAATATCTAAGCAATTCACTCTTCTCTCTATACCTCGAAGCGAACTTCATTCAAGCAACTCCAGTGACAGCCATATGTCGGTGTGTCCAGACCTTAGTCTCAGCAAGGAACGGTATCTAACGAACTGAAAACAGATCCAATGGAGGTCTAACCGGCCACATGTGGCCTCCCTGCGCATGGGAATCCCGAAAACGTGGGGACTCAGTGCAACCATTGTGTGTGTGTGTGTGTGTGTGTGTGTGTGTGTGTGTGTGCTGAGGGTGTTGACTGACATGCAAAATTCAAAGGATAGAAATTGACATATTTCCCCTACTCACATGAGTTCATAAAATTGCCTCAAAATGTAAATTGTAGCTGGATGGTGTGGACCCTCTGCAGAAAATCCCGGCTTTTCATCGGCGAACGGTTGATAAGCTTGCAAGTCGAGAGAACAACTTTGGATTTGTCCATTATTCATAAAAAGAGCGTCTAGAATGTAAATAATGCGACGCATTGAAGGACCAAGTGATAGAACTAACAGGAAGAGGCAACGCAGAGGATCGCAGTAAGAGTAGATCTAAAAAAGCAGAGATCAAATTTAGACGCTGAAAGGTTTTAAGTAGGCTGCTTTGACAGAGGTGAAATACTCACTTCAACACTCTGTAGAAATCTGCTGACTATAGGACTGAAATTCGAACCAGTTTGTTCAGACGTTAGATAGTTATTGAGAAAGACATAGATGCGGGAAACGAGATCTTGTGCTTGAATTAAATTACGAATTGGTCGGGTCGAAGCGACACGATAGAGACTAGTAAGAAGACAGGACAGCACAGCGACCATATTACCTTGGCGAAGGTAAACATGTTCACAAAAATCACACCTAAACAGCCAAAAATAACAACTGTGTATTACCTATATCGAGTAAGGAAAAGTACGAGAAATCGGTTCAACGCTTACAAGGAAATGCTCTCAGCTACTTTCAGCAATTCTGGTGAAGCTTCCAGTTTTTGGGCTTTTAGGAGACGGTGAAGAACATCTGAAAGATCCAACCATGGAAGTTCAGTTTCCGTGCAAATATCAAAGCGCTTGGCAATGAACTGCAGTACCTGAAAAGGAGAAAACAAGTGAATAAAATCAAAGGATACTAAGTGGTAACTGCGGTTTTTATCGTACATCAATTATCTTTTGGGATTGGAAAGTTAATTCCATATTTTCTGGCTGTAGAATTTGTTCACAAATGAAACACAAAAGACGTATTAAATCGCCGACTTCAATGGGGAGTATATTTTGACCTGGTTCATCTAGAGCACAGGCGAACAGAGTAGTGATGAGTCTTTGACGAAGATGACAGCTAAAAAGTGAAGACAAAGTTTCAATACAAACAAATCCCCAATCAAGAGGGTTTAATAAATCAAACCTTTGAGCGGTAGATGGGAGCTGTTTGCTAGCAAAAAATTTACTCTCTCGGAGAACTAGTGTAAACATATTTAGGAGATCTGCAGTACCACCAAAATGCAAGAGTACGCGCAAACGTGGTGATGCACATGTGGCCATGGTAGCAGGCTGAGAAAGGATTGATTTTTCATGATCTTCAGGGGAAATTACTTGTGAGGAGAGAAGAAGATTGAAAACCTATTTTCAAATTAAATAGGGCAGAATTCGGTAAAAATAACAAGACCAACAATAACACGAGAACTGCAGTCACCTTGTTGGGGACATCGGGATAGAAAGGGGATTCGAGAGGAATATTGAATACCTCTTCCCCGGCGAAAGAAGATCGAAGAAATAGCAGGATGGCATTAACAGCTTCATTTGTGTTTAGATTACTCAACGAGTCGGTTGAAGAAGCTAAGCGCGAGGCAATTTCACAAAAGCAAAAGAAAAACATGTTGACATAAAAAATGACCACAGATTAGTAATAAAAGTGAAGTGAACCCATAGATTGCTTCAACCCGCTTTAGTCTCAAAAGTTCGAATAATAAATCCCATTCCCCTATGAACTTCAATCGGTGTTGAAAAGCAACAATTTCTTGCGGTTGGAAAAATTTGATGCAACCGAGTTGACATTAATAAAAAAAGCCATAATGACGACACTCGGATCTCCAGAAGTGGAGAGAATTCGAGCAATAACAGTGAAATAGGAGGCTGTAAATTACTGAACCACAGGGGCAACGATCGAAATAGGAACTTCAGCTACCAAAAGCAGGAGTAATTCCAGTGTCCAAATTTTGTGTGTGCGATTTTAATATTCGATGAGGCAAACAATAAACCCACATATTCTTCCAATCGATGTAATGGGGATATGAAAAGCCCTTATTCCAATCGACCAAATCACCACACTATTTAATTAAAATGTTCCCTGATATATCCACTCATCAGCGTTTCAGAATGGTATATAAGACGCGCTATTAGTTACAGTTAGAATGAACTGATGTAGGCCGAGTAGTAGTACCGACGGAGACTTTTCTTTCGTCAGGAGAGTGGGCCCTTGTAATAAGGAGATCTGTAAGCCATCGGAATGCAGTTTCGTGATCCTTCAGCACAAAGGCATAGATGTAAATGAAGCCTTGGTAGAGTCCGTTGGATAAGCAGAACTTGAGAACCTGCAAATATTACAACACAGAGAAGTCAAACTACTGGAATAAAAGATTTAGGGATACTTTAAAGAAAAGGGGAATTCAGCTTGCCTTATCAATATCTAGACTAATAGGAGAGAGTCGAAACAGACATGACTCAGCCAAACGACGACCGTTCTCCATTCTCTGAGTAGACGACTTTCGTAGAGCAGATATGCTCAAAGAAGTTGTACTTAGACTTTTGTCCGTTAGTGAAGAGGAACTCTTAACATGGGTTGATTCTGGAAGATCGATAGTGGGACCATGAACACACCAAGTAAGCATCTCCTTAGTAACATCAGGAGTGAGACAGCGAAGATAGCAATCATTGATATTTGTGGGAACAGTTGATGCATAAATGGGTGGTAGAGTGAGAAGTCGTTGGCATATAGAGCGAAGTAGAAGAGGATAAGACAATGGATCCTGTCGGTAGACTGGAATTACTGATGACTGAAGAAAGTCCCTGTATACGGAGGTAGAAAGAAATGAGTTGCTTGAAATAGAATAACACGATGCTCCAAATTCAATTGAGAACAAGCCATACGAACAATTGATTAGAAACTAGTTTGTTTTGAGGGGCCAAAATAACTATAACTATCACAAATGAATGCGGCACCAGACTTGAAACTTACATCTTATGGTTTAAGCCGTATTTGAATAAAAGACAATTTTGGAAAATCATATCTCAACAAAGAGTATACGATTTTTGAGTTTGACGAATAAGACGCATGCAAAATGATAGACGGGGCAATTCAAACGAGAAAGAAAGTGGACAAAATCAATTCAATTTTGAGAGATTGTAGACAGAAAATTTAACAGAAAACAGATATTTCATTAAGAAGTAAAAATAAATAACTGCGCTGTAAACGTGGCAATTTCCAACGATAATGTGTACTGCACTTGTAAATAAGTGAATAGAAGAAGGGATATGGCTACTTTAAATAACAAGCTGCGAAGAATTATTAATTAGTTTAACATTGTGAATTTTGAATTAAAAATAACAATCCAGGAATACATAACTCACTGTAAATCCGCTGTCACACAAATTTCAACAAGCATAGAGGCGGCCAGAAGCGTGGGCCGTCTTTTTGCATGTGCCAGAGGCATGTGAGACAGAACTTCAAGAAGAGATTCCTTCACACTTGATGGTGACTGTTCCTTCAGAACTTGACAACAACTATTCAAGGCTTCTTCCACCCTACCAGCCTTGAAAAGACTGATAGCACGCTGGAGAAAATGGAAACGGAACAGAACAGTAGAGTAGGGTGGGGTGGGGTGGGGTACTTTATTATTAATGAAAGTTAGAAAGAAAGTTGACGCTTACCTCTGTCCAGGGCTTAAGAGATACCAACGTGATTGCATTTTTACCAAAAACGAGCAATTTCCCCCCAGAGGATGCGAGTGAATTCGCGCAGGCCCGTTCACTGGCACAAGCCTAAGATAAAGGCGAAACAATTGGTGACGAACCTTTAAAACCCTTAATAGGTTCCGTAATCTGGGGAAAAAAGGATAACTTACAAGTGCCTCACTAACTTTGCCACCAATTACCACAGCTTTAAAGGCAGTCGAATTGTAGCAAATTTGAATGGTAGAGAGATTTAGGGACTCAACCTCCTGCCCAACCGAAAGATCGTAAACTCGAAGAATCTCTTCGGCGTCAAGGAAAGCAATATGCTCCAACGTGAAGAACTATAGGATAGCAGAGCAAAAAAATCTGAGAAAAGTCATTGCAAATAAGAGGCAAGCGGAATTCAAGCACCAAACATTAAGGGAGTGGAAATTTAGGCCCTTTGTATACATGTGACAGTTTAAGGTATATTCAGATACTCCTCACCACACTAAAATAGATTGAGATTGACATTTACACCCAAACATAAATGAACTTCTAAGGTATTCCAAAAGCGTTAGAATTGCGTAAATGCCTTTACTTTTTAAAAACAACATGTTCATATCTTACATCTCCCCCACCCCCTCCCTATATAGTGACTGGAATATTTAAAACACTTCACCTTCCTGCACAAAGTGTACTTTTAACGTCAAAGTTAAGAGGTCATTTATTAATCAGATGGAGGCAGTAAATAATAGCCATACCACTAATTAACTCATTGGCCGTTACTTTTAACTGGAGTATTTAATTTGATATTATTGCAATCAAGCTTTGATGACTTCCATAATAAGGCCCTTCATGCAATCTAACCTGAACCCAATCTGACACCAATCATAATAAAAAGGATATCTGTTGAAATATTAAATATTTATCTTTCAACCTCCTCTTCTGCAGAAAATAGTTTTTAAATCCATATCGTTTTTTATGGAAGCTGTTTGATTTTGAAGATAATTAGCGAATAAACACATTTAATTTGGACTATGAGGATGAAAATTCTTCAATATATGTGGTATAGCTTCAGAGAAGTTCTTAGAGAACACAAAGACCTTCCGCATTCATCATTATCAGATAAAAGCTCAAATAAGAACGCTTTCGCATAATTAAAGCGAAAATAGATATTGGATGTGAAGATTGATCTGCCATTGAGAAGAGTCTTTAGCATTTATTTCCAGCCTCGAAAAGTTTAAAACTCTACATTGTTGGAATTAGAGGTATAATAGTGAAACACCCGAATGTACATGACCGACAGGACCGCTGTCCCCCCCCCCCCCCAGCTGCAACAAACAACAATAACTTCAAAATTACAATTATAACAGCATAGGATTAAAGAAACTTACATGCATTGATACAATGCTCTGCTCAACAGAGATACTACGAATGAGCTGAATTCGATGTACAAACTGATGTCCGCCAATACTAAATACACAAGCTCCTGAAGGTACCTCAACAGAGCTGGAAAGAGGTCGAGTAGTTATTCGAGATATGTAGAGGGTGGAAGTGCGAGCAAATCCCAAATAAGCAGTGCTTTCTTCCGAATTTTGAGACTCCGAGAAACACCAGGACCAAGTCAATTGAGGAAGACAGGAGGGTGAACCCTAAAAACAAATGAAAGCGTCCATTACCTGGATGAATTCATTGAGAAATGAATAACATCAGGGCCAAGCAGACCTTAAGGTGTTGCCAAAAGATAACTCGGAGTTTTGGCTTCAGGGCCACCACGATGACCTTGGTAAATGATGCCATAGCAACAATTGCGGAACCAATTAGCGCACGAAATGCAGGCTGACGATGATAATTTTGTAAGAGGCCAAGAGTATGAGTTGGTCGCAGAGGTACAATCGCGCAAATTTCTCCATGACTAAAAGACACGAAGAAATGTATTTAAAGCTTAAAGTGGTACAAGTGAGGAGGGAGAACGCATAACTCACCTGCCTGAGAAAAAACACGAAGAAAAAGTACTGCGGCCAAGAATTCCCCTCCTATATGACAGAGTAAAAGAGAAAATAAGTGCATAGTCTGGCAAGAACCTTATGATGATGCGTATATCACAAGAACTCACCTAAAGTCCATTTCATAAGCTGACCCACTGCTATCAACAGACACGGCAACAGTTGGCAAGGACGTAAAGGCACAAACAATGATAGATTGGCCTTGTTGATGAACGTCATCGATAATTCGTAGTAGTGTGAACGAAGACGAGTTCACTTTTTTGGATTTGAGGTCGTTCTTAGAACCTGTTTGAGCGACTTCTTCGTCAAAACCTTTCTCATCATCGCTGTCAGTACCATCTGATGTCTTTGGCAATTGCCACATTGCAATGCGACCGCTAGCAAAGCCAGTGAGAAGACGGGTGCTTAATAGATTCTGACTAAGTGAGGTGATTGCACCTTGACCAGAGCCAACATCTGTGGTACTCGTGTCAATGGAGCAGATTAATTTTTGACGGCGATCTAGGAGGTATTAACAGTAAATAAGTGATATTACTTGACTTACAAAACGTTACAAATAGTTAATTTTTTATTGAAGATGCACGTTGAACGATGCATTACTGAAAGTTTAAAATATTTAGATAGAGAACATGTAAAACTTGAAAGACGCGTTATCTTTGTGAGGACCACTACAAAAAGTTCCACGAACTAAGCCATCAAAAGTTCTCTGGAAAAAATTAATGTAGTTAGAACGGTAGGACAAATTTTTATGAGCCCTTCAAATGGTAAGGATTAAAAGCATACTCAAAGTACTAACGTGATAAGGCGCTCTTTAATGCGTAAAAAATGCTAATGGATTTTCCGAAATAAGGAAATGAATAAATTAGAAAATACCCAAAATTAAAAAACAAAAAGAAAAGAACAAACTCGCAAATAAAGTTAAGATCTAAACTAAACCATCTTCAAGGAACCTTCAATACGAGTTTACGAGTTTACCCCTATTTAATTTCTAGCTTTTTAAACTCTTTACAATATTACCTCTATGAAGTAAAATATTGCTTGAAGTATAAATTTTTACGCATCTGAAATAGATGGGCTAACATTTCAATATATTTGGACAAGAAACATTAAGATTACCATGAGGGGCTAGCAATTAAAAAATAATACGCCCAATATAAATAAAAATACCCCATAAAAAGAAATAGTAATAAGACTTAACCAATTCATCGCAATTAAATTTTAATAAAATTTTAAAATATGCATGAAAAACTTAAAGCAGACTCACCGAAAGCGAACAAAAACCCGTTATTAGTTCCTACCACTATGAAAGATTGCAAGGACTAAAGAGGAAAGAAGGCAAATAAACAAATAAATATAAGGTTGTTAAGAAATGAAAATTACAATGCAACTAGGCGACCCGCAATTTAGCTTTAAACTCGAGTTCAACAACTGAGTATGGACCGATCTGAGGGAAGCAGAACGAATATAGTTTTGGCAGCTTTGCTGCTGTTGGTGTGAGGGTTTTGAGGTAGTGGAATGATTGAACAATGCGTCATCAGAAACATCAGCGGAGTGAAGAGAAGCAAAACTACCAGTAAATGGGGATGCAGATGGAAGACTGAAAGTTGTGCCATCAAAACCATCTTCAATGGGCAGGTCTTGCAAATCGGCTTCAATATCAGAAGCGAGATCACTTTCATCCGAAAAAATACTGGAAGCGCCTGCGTGGTTTATATCGAACATATACTCACTCATATTTCTAAAGAAGCAACAAAAGGTTTAACGGGCTACGATTTCAGATTAATATAAAACATAAAAGCAAATAAATTGTAAGAATTCATATTAAAGAAAAATTATTAAAACATATAAGCAAATCAATAAAATAAATTCTAGATACATATATTAAAATCGAAGGGATCGATTTAAAAGAACTACTATGCGCCTAAGTAACCAATGATTTCAACGAATGAGCATTAATATATAATTAGACGAAAACATCAGCGCCTCTCAACAATAGCATAATTTTAACTAAAGGGAATATATACGTTTAAAATAAACTATCAAAGTAAATATTAAATTACTAACCAGAAAAAAGACAAAATATATTTCACATAAACTAAAGCCTTCAACAAGCTACAGCCGAATCAGATGTAGAGAAAATTAAATGCGCAGAAGCATGATCGATATATACAAACAAGTAATATTGAGTACTTTTTTGCTTTACAATTAAGTAAATGTTAACAATATTTCCTCAAATTAACATTTAATACTTGGTGTAGCATTACTTTTTTTCAAATGAATACCACCTAACTAATTAACGCAATTGACGTCCATTTATTAAAATATTATTCCGAAAATAAATTAATTCATTTATCTTGATGGTTTATTTTTTATTTAAATGACAAAAACTGTACAAGTACAATAGTAATATTGTTTTATATCGTTTGGAAAGCTAACCTAGAGGAATGCCCTTCAACAGTGACCTGGCCCAGTATTTACTCGTAGAATGCCTATTGGCTGGATAAGTCCATCTGGGGAGTTTAGTCGGTGGGCAACGAAAATGATATATATTCTTTTTCATCGCGTGGACGCAGTGTTGTTCTTTTGCGTTACTATCTTATTATGGGCCTCGCTAATCCCGTATGCTTTTTCCTTTACTTTTGAGTTTAAAATGCTTAGGAAATTATCAATATCTAGGCATTTACCGCAACCCGATCTCCCTATTTTTAATAATTCATTTGTATATGATAATTCCACTGAACGATTTGGTGTTGCCGTCGAAGGAAATCATTTGTCCTATGTTTATGCTAACTGGGATGCTGAGTCTTTGCGGCGAGTGGACGATGTGGAATTGTTTTTGAGTTCATATTTTGATGCCGTAAGGATTTTGATTTATTTTATCCAATAATCTCAGTTGCCTGTAACTGCATTCAGTTGCTGGAGACCTCCGTGTACATCCCTTTATTCTATTTCAAATTTTCCCAAACTGATCTGGTCACATGATTATGGATCGAGTAGCCCAGGTCCTTTTGAACGATATCCGAAGATGTTGCAAAAGGCCAAACGGATATATAATCCTCTGTTTCAAGCAAATTCTTGTGTTGAACTACGAGATATTCTTTCAAACTATGAGGTAAGAGTTTCTTGTTTTCTTTGTAAAATATTTTTCCCCTAAGTTTACCGTGGTTGCCAGAATTGATGCGACGCCTCAACCATCCCCACTGTATCTCAGATACCACGAATTTGCTACTAGAATATTGTCGGCACCTGACGCACTTCAAATTAATGATCACGCCTTCTCGCTGAGCAAAGATTTCGCTTTTGTTATCATGCCAGTTCATTCCAATTCATGCTTTTTGAATTCTTCCCATCCTTTGAATATTGTCTTTCGATCAGGGCGAACGGTAAGTATTGTGAAGCTTGAATCGACTGTCGTAGGTTAAAACCCTCCATGCATTTCATTCCGAGGACTTGTCTGTGAGAAACTTGACGGAATCCTTTTACTTGGCCGTAAAGAGTATGGTTCTCAGTTTAAATGGCTCTAATATGTTGACACTACCTCATCTTTCTACCGCTTTCCCAACTGCTTACAATTTGAGCAAACACAATCCTCTTATTTTTCTCTTTACTGATTCTCAACTTGAGCCTGATCATCAATATGATACAGATGTTTATATGGTTCGTAGTTATTCATTTGAAACCTAATATTTCTGTTAGTTTAAATCGCTTCAGTTGGAATATTCAATATGTGAAAATGCAAACGAGTTTGATTCTCCCATTCCAAAACGAGCAGAGCAGCAGGACAACCTCTATCGGAGATTGCATGAAAGCAAGAGCGAACAGTGTCGTAGGGCTTCCATTTGTCCAATATGGTGGAGAAAGGCACTTGCTTTGTCTAATCAATCACAGTTGAATGTCTGGCTAACCTGTGGATTGCACAAATCTGACATTCCCTTTGCAAGCAATCATTCCGTTCATTCCTTTTCAAAATCGTTTTTGTCGAGTCTCAATGGCCATCCAGTTAGTAAAGGTGAATGCTTTATCTTTTTTGAATTAATGCTTATAAACCTTTTGGGTGTAATTGATGGATGGGGAAATTTAGTCTTGACAAGTTTAAGTAACACTCTTTGCCCTTTTTGCTATCCGTCTTTAATCGTTCAAGTTGAATGGGAATCTCCCCAATTCTAATCCTACAGTGATATTCCGAAAGCTGACTTATAGCATCATGAACTTTTCGGCTTAATCCATAAATATGTTTCTTCATGGTGTATTTGCTATAAAGAACATATATACTTGAGTGTGTATAATGCATTGTGCCATGTTGGTTAATGTAGTGCCAGCAAATAAATGGATACTCATTGATGACGTGGATGGCCGAACACTAAATTACGCTAAGAACCCTTTCGTGATTAATTCCTTATTCCCAATCAAGTATACATCCATCTCATTGCGTATTTTAGCATTGTTTGGCATCTTTGACGTCAATTATGAACATAACATAGTTTATCTTTCCTATCAATTGTTTTTGAAATCATTTCCGAATATAGATGGAATTGATTGTCCATATGATCTGCTTTTCCATTTTTGGCTAGCTTCATTTTACTGCGTCCAATAATGCTACTAAAATGTGCCTGAAATTCGGTTTCCATATTTTTAACTTGTATTATATAACAATGTTTGAACAATTGTAGCTCATACTCTTAATTACATCAAAATTTTTATTCTCATTCAGTTATTCTTATTTTTTATAGGCCTTTTATGTGTCATTACGACTGATAATGGCTTCACTTTAACTTTTAACTGGCAGAAGCCACACTACTTCGTGTCCAGCATTTCTCTATTTAGTTTAAATAAATTCTACTTACTAATAGTTAAGTACAAATAATTCCATCTTGTAGATTTTATTAGTTTGGCTGCCCATCTACTGAATTACAATCTTAACCCATACGATGATGTCTCTCAACATGAGGGAATTGAGGACATATTCGTTATTCGGACGCTAAATCGTCGATGTTGCGAATTTGCAATTCAAGAAGCTACCCATCATTCGGGTATATTTAACACTCAAGACGTACGAGCTTACGCAATAGATCTCATTCGAGGAAGGGCGAAACCCGAGTACAACCGTCTTTGCCAAAACTCCTCCCCCATAAACTATGCGAAAGTCAAGATGAATGCAGCTAATATAACTGCCATGGGTTGTCATAGATGGGGCAACGGTAGCCTCACATTTGCCACTATTTCCAGTTACAATTCACCGCACTGGGTTCGTGATCTATTTGGTGAGAACAAAAGCCAACTTCCGCGAGTTGCTATTGTCGATGCTAGGGTAAAAATTTGCCTCTTCTAACCCTAATAGCTTCAAACCACTTATTTGCTTCATTTTATTTACAGTCTGAGGTGATTTATTCGATGAAGACCGGCCTCACATACGAAAATATTGGTACGTGTTGGTTTCGATTTTATCTTATTTTCAATTATTTTCATTAATCCCATTTAAATTTATGACTATGGGTGAGGCCATTAAAAAATATTTTTATTGGAAGTGGCAGGTGCGTGCGATTGAATGAAATTAAATGAACTTTATATATTCTTTTAGCGAAATTCATTGCGCAGTTCCACAATGACACCCTTGATCGCAATCTCATTTCCAACTCTAAGCCAACAGCCAGAGAAGTGACTGATAACTTCCGGGAGGCTTGTAGTGCTCAGGAGTTGCAAGATCTAATTGAGCAGGAGGGCAAGGACGTGGTTGTCCTCTTCTATGGGAGGTACTGTGGCTATGCCACCCATGGCCGAGGTGCGCTCTATGAGTTTCGATCTGTTGCCAGGCACTTCGCTCGTCGTACATCGCCCTTCTTCGTGGTGTAAGTTTACATTTTCTGTTTTCTCTTTGGGCACACTTTAATTACCGTTTGAGAAATCAACCAATTATCTTGTGAATGTCTAGTTGTTGCCAGTCATTATGACCCATTTGACTTTCCATTTTAATAATCCACTTGGATTCAAATTCATGAGAAGAATGAATGATTAATGGGAATGACCGATCAATTAGCCTTTTACTTACAGTGGATTAAGTCAAATAGAATTTGGTTATTGGGATCAAATTTGAACAAATATTGAGAACGCACGGAACAATCATCAAATCGCTTCCTTCAATTAGAATACTTAAGACAGTGTGGTTAGGATTTTTGGGGAAACAAGTTTTAGAGGAAGTTAGGTCGTATAAAGGAGCTTAAATGCATGGAAACTTAAGCAGATAGAGTTTTAGACCAATAAAGTGTGAGAGAAGAACTTATTTCGTTTGTATGATTGACCCCGTAATATGTTAGAGTGCCATATGTGAGCATCTGTGTGTAAATTGACGGGATATCTAATTACTTAAAAGAATGTATTAATAGTAATCTATTGCCAATTTATAGGATTGATGTCGACAGGATTCAATTGCCTTGGTCCCTTACGGTCGAGTATGTACCCGCTGTGATATTCTTCCCGAGCAAACGGTAATTTGATTTCTTCCTTCAATTTTTATATCGGTTTTTTGAGACAAGCAAGCATATGGTACAAAAATTCTCCAACTTTAGAAAAAATCGATTTTATATTAAACGGCTGGTTTAACCCCCCCCCCCCTCTTCCTGGTGTTTATTTTTAAATATGGTTAACTGACTTCTGAGATCAAATAACTGCTCATTTGATTTTACAAAGAGCTACTAGTTTTCAAATAGAAAGATAAGCACGACCATCTTTCCTAGTTATTATAATAATTTTCAAAGATATCTGAAAAGTTCATAACTTATATTAAGAGGCTTTGCAATGTAAAATTAATGAGTTTCATACACCCACAAATAATAAATATTTTGGTAATTTTGTTATTCTCCATTAAAAGCTGAAAACCTTGGTGAAAAGCCTTTGAATCTGCTTTTTTCACCACTACTGTTTTATTTAACTTTAGAAAATCAAATTCCATAGTCTTTCCACAAGTGTTGCTAGCATCAACAGATCTATTTTCCAACCTCGTCACTTTCATTAACAAGCATGCAGAGGCTTCAAATGCTAGCACAGATAGCGTCGAAAACGCCAGTTCATCTTCCCTCTACGATTCATTCCGAATGGCCGATCATCTCCGTGTGCATTTGACCCAAATTGCCAAATCAGAGAACCTTCTGGAAAACCTACTCGAGCGTTTATCTACTGGACTTGAAGAGCTAAACACTGTATTGCATACCCACACCATGCGATATGCTGCATATACCACCACCGGGCGTCTACTTCTTGAACGACTTCTGTTCAGCAGGGAAAAACTTTCTTCCCTTTGGAATCACTTTAAACGAGTCCAAAAACATCTATTAAAAGAGCGTAAGGCGACGCTGGCAGTCAAAGCTACTTTGTTGTCGAACACTTTATAATCTGGAATAACTTTTGTGTTTAATACTATCACTACTTATACTTTTTTCAATCGTGAGGTAAGAAATTGTGCTTTCTTAATTCAATTTAGTGTTTGAAGATGGGTAAAATTTAAAGATAGGTCGCTTCCTGGCGCTTTGATAGTCGACCTCACTGTTTTTTTTCTGGTCATTAATAAAAATAGTAGGATGCGGTTTCAACTAACCTCGTATTATTTAACCTTGGAAAGTTTTGCTGTGGTCAAAAAGTGTACAAACGTTCTGAATCGTTTAATACCAACTTTGTCGAAGCATACTAGAACGACGGTAATGCGCTAGCAGGCACCTGTATTTATGACTATATAGGAATATTTTAAGTACATCTCAAGTTGTATGTAATCATTTTTTCTCCATCCATGGGGGGGGGGGGGGGAAAGAGGTGATGAATTGAAATGGAAAGACCGACCAGTGAGTACTCGATATGGTTGGCAAAAACGTGTGAAGTAAGCAGTGCAACATATCATGGAGCTTCAATTTTGAGACATAGATTAAGCATGTATGAACCAGCAAGACTCTTGAGGTTAATTATAACCATATTTAAAACTTTCCCATCCTTTCATTAGACTTGGCCGTTTCAATATAGAAAATGCTAGATTGCCTTTCCATGAAATATTATAAAGTAATAGCATTTAATATGAAAAATTTATATTTTCCGAGAGTCTATAATGTAAATGTCCACTCAAAATTATTGAATAAGAATCATGTGTAGGAGTGTCAGGAACGCCGATGTCCAAAGGGATGGAAAGTGATTCAGAGTTGAAGGTAAATGATGGCAGCGCTTTACCTCTCGTTTACTGGTATCACGGTTTGAGTACAATTGGGAATATATTTTTTAAATCAGAACTAATGAGCACTGGGGTGGATTCATGTGGAAAACTAGACGAGCGAATGATAATTTGCAATGTAAGCATTAGCCAAGATAGTGTTAACTTTGTCAAAAGCTCTCCCCCGGCCTATCTAAACCATTAATATTTTGTAGTATTCCGAGGAAATGGACTTTTATTAGTTTTAAGTAACCTCCTACACATCCTTCATCAGCCTCAACAAGCGATTCCCCAAGAATAAGTAAAAAGTTTTTTTGTACTTTCCATCTGATTGCCTTGTCGATGCATTGTGGTTATGATTGCCAATTTTACTTACAGTCGGGGTTTATTCTTCCATTTTGTACAAACCTCCTCAAGAGATTTAAGAAGACCTCCCACAATACGATGACTCGGACTTGATACTTTCCGTATCCATGAGTTAGCAAGCTGTAGAGCGCATGACGATAACATAGCATAGAAAAACTTCAAAGGAAAATACGAATAAGATTTAAAAATACCTAATTTCGGTAGAGTGAATATATCCTGAAGTTGGTCTTTCAAAAAATCCACATTTCAACACTTGTCTCGTTGACAAAATTTAACCAGGTGGTGAGTCAATCACTCAATCACGACCTCCAGCTCAGAATACTGGCACGCTGAACACAAAAACTGAATAAAATCATGATTATTAATAATTTACCCTCAAGGTGAATTAATTGTTGATGATGATGATGATGATGTTCAGTAGACTAATAGTGATACATTAAATACTTTTCACAAATTCTGTTAATAGGAAATAAAAAAGGAAATGGCTAACTCGGATATCCAATATACAAATCTTATTTAATTCAATAGGACACGAAACCGAGGTCGAGTTAGATTAGTTAATATATAAAATGATTTAATCCATTTAGTTGGCAATGATTTTAGGTGTCAGATTTATTCTTGAAAAAATTAATGGTGCTGTCTTTCGTGAGATTGGTGACCTCTGCAGAAACAACAAGGACACGGTAGAGGTGCTTTACCTCAAAAGGAAAATTACCTTCTATTAAAATTTCCCATTTCAATATAACTGACGATGATATAGAATTCGGACAGCTCGTCGACTGTCAATAGCGCCAAAACTACAAATTTTCGCTAAACTAATTGTTGATGCATTATAAATATGAATTCATCTAACAATATTCATGTTATCAATTTCCAGTGAGAGATTGCATTAAATAGCCAATTGTCATATTTGCCGAAGTTCCAGACATAATTAAATACAAAATCTCTAATTTTTTGAAACTCATCATTTATTATTAGTTTACGTTAGCCTTCAAAATCTTAACGATATTTTGATGTCTCCGAATGATGTTCAATCGATACTATATGGGCTGGCAATTATACCTCGATTTAATTGGTAATGAGAAAGCCAAAATGCATAGCTCTAAATCAATACGGCAGAGACTTAATGAGATCAGAATTCTAATTCAACAAAAATCAAATTTAAAACTTCTTAATATAAATTTATCATCTACCAGGAATATAATTTTCGATTCTTTACCTATATCCATTCCTCAATCATATGTGCAAGATCGTAATTTATATTAATCAGATTCGAATAAGTAGATGAATAGTATAGAAGTAGTACTTTGGAATTAGAGTATTTGCATATCCTCTTGATTTTAACACAGTTTAGATTGTAAAGAAAATATTGACATTTTCTTGTCCTTGCTAAAGAAATGGCATATTTTCAGCTTCTATCTCTAAATAAAATACCTCTATTGCTCATGAATCTATGAATACACAGTGACGCAGTGACGTGCGAGTGAGACAACTAGAACACAAACTTGGAAAAAGATATGCGCTCTTTACCAAACTAATGGTGAACTGATTCATTTAGTAACCATCACATCAAATAATGGTCAGATTCATAAATATTTAAAATAAAATTCTTCTAAAGGTAATGTTAATCATTTTTCTTTGCATTAATTCAAATGGTAATTTAATGAAATGGCGATTGGCTTCGTCGGTATTGCTCGTCAACATTATATATCTAAACTAGTTCATGAAAGTATCTTATTTATCATTAAGAATTTCGTAATTCAAATCAGTTAAGACAAAAATGAATACACAATATTTTTAGAGAAATATTTTTAATCATTAAAACATTTCATATACATTGATTCTTTCAACTTTAAGTTTTATTTTTAAGGAATTCCTTTCTTAGAAAGCCGAAACCTTGTGGTATAAAAATACTAATATGGCTTAAAATAAATATATAATGGGAAAGATAATTCATTATTTCTTAACATTAATGCTATTTAATATATTTAAAGTAGGTTCCCTGCAGTGATTATAATTTACGGTGACTAACCTATCCGAGCAAAGCACAATCGTGGCGTCTCTGTTTGGCTCACGTCGATTGTTCACTTCTGCTTTAAGGGTTACCATGTCGTCTTACACCTCAAAATGTTTTGGAGAATCAAATACAGCTGATTTTCGCATGTTTTTCTGTATGATTTTTTATTTGCTTGAGCTTTTAAGTGCTCACTCAAAATGACTTCTATCGAATTTCAGTTTTTCATTCCCACTACTTTAGACTCTAACGATGGTCCTATTTCACCATTCCATGATATTCCACTTCGAAGTTCTCCTGATGCCTTTAATATGGTTGTTGAGATTCCACGTTGGACCAATGCTAAGATGGAGATATGCAAAGAGGAACTTCTTAATCCAATTAAGCAAGACGTAAAGAAGGGCAAACTCCGCTATGTTAACAACGTTTTCCCTCACAAAGGTTACATTTGGAATTACGGTGCTTTGCCTCAAACGTATGAAGATCCAGCTCATGTGGACGTAAATACCAAGTCTAAGGGTGATAATGACCCTATTGACGTTTGTGAAATTGGTAACCGAATTTTTCCAAGCGGAAGTGTTATCAAAGTCAAAGTCCTCGGTATCCTTGCTATGATTGATGAAGGTACATTTTTTCAACCTTTCTCTTTTCCTACTTCAGATTTATCATTTCATTATTTGATTCTTTGTAGGCGAAACTGATTGGAAAGTCATTGCTATAAATGTCGAAGATCCGCTTTCTGAGAAACTGAATGACATTGCAGACGTCGAGAAGCACATGCCTGGGTTCCTTGATGTAAGACCGCACTGTTCAACTTATCATTTTTAATGTTAATTTCTCATTTGGTTCCTTTCTAATTTTATTTAGGCAACAAAGGATTGGTTCCGTAATTACAAGGTGCCAACTGGTAAGCCTAAAAATACTTTCGCTTTCAATGAAGAGTACAAAGACAAAGTAAGCTCCGCGATTTTTCGCTAGCTCTGGTTTGGCAGCTTTAAACATTTCTCATTCTGTTATAATTTTAGGCCTTTGCTCTCAAAATCATCGAGGAAACCCATGAACAATGGAAACGCTTGATTCTCAAGAAGTCTGATTCATCTGGTCTCTTCAGGTATGTTAAATATCTCTCTCCTCAAGTTTTAATTGTCATTATAACCATCAGTTGTACAGAGGGGCCAGATTAGGTCCTGGTGCATAAGAGTAAATTAATGGTTTATTTTCATTTAAAAGTACTAAATACGGGTATTACGTGACCCCGAGCAAACGCTCACCATCTTACTATGTCACAAGTCACAGAGCCTGTTATTTTGGGCGCAATCTTTACCTAATGTTTATTCAATCACTGTGGTGATGTAGATGTAGAGATGGGCGTACAACAAGCACACATTTATTGAAGATTTACTCTATGAGAGCTTGAATAAGTTGGCTTTCAGTAAGTTTATATTAGTTGGCTTTTTGGCTCAGTACCGCTATCAGTTAATTGCTTTTGTAAGGGCGGTTATGTTAGTGTGTGCTGATAAGAAATTTAAGCATTTCGTTATTATAGACAGAACGTTGCCAATAAAGACAGCCCCTACCTTATTTCTCATGAAGATGCCAAGGTTGAATTGGGCAAGCTTCCCCCTTTCAAGGAGGGCCCGAAAGTCACTGATTCTGCTGGTATGGAGCTTTTTTTAAAATAAATCCTCTACCTTTATGTGCTTTACTTGCAAAGATTTATTAATTTTTTTCTTTTTAGTTGAAGAGATACACTTCGTTTCTGGTTAAGATCAGCAAGGTCGCTTATTAAAGTTACATTTCGCTAGCTACATTGTGTAATTCCAAATTGCATAAATTCATTGTGTAATATCTCTCTATTTAATATTGTTGTTATTGTTTAATGTTTTCGCTGTTTAAAGTAGCGCACGTTCTTGCGATGAAGGTCGTTGAAGTGTTCAGCCGAATTCGCGTTTGGGCTATCCACTTATATAGCGTAAGATCTTTAATATCTTCAAAAATCAGGTGATGTCGCTGATACGTCACTCGGCATATTTTGTCGATCTCTGAATTCGGTAGTCATTTTATATCTTCTCCAACATGCAGGATAAATAGTATGTCCCGGGAACTCTCCTTTTCTTGTATTAGTTGTCTATTATAATTGTATGAAAGAGGTACCCGGTCGCAGTCCTTTCAAATCCTGTAAATTGGCACCTCGAAGCGGTTGAATGTGTAGGCGCATTGCAACGTATCATTAATTGCAATTATGCCTTGGTGCTGATCTCGTATTTATCTACTGATCTTATAGGCTAACGCGATACCATAACTTTGTTCAAAGTAAAAGCAACAATAAATGCGGTGGATTGAGTCTCACAAACACTTTGTAAATTGATGATCCCTAGAATTTCAGTGACAGTAACGGTGAGCAGTATCTAGAGATAGTCAATTCCTCCTCAATATTCCTCTACTTGAGCTGATGGTAAACTTGAGTGGTTTATGATTGATACTGATGGTTGTAGAGAGATGAAGCACTTCTGAATTCTAAAGAGCCACAACTCCACATCTATTCACTCTACCAATTGGTGTTAATTTGCATAGTTAGCTTAGCTACTTTCACGAGGATGTGTTAGTACACGAACTTCCATTCTCAAACAAATATCTTCTGAGACTCACACAATACCTAGTCTTCGATGGTGCCGAATCAACTTGCCACTCCTGGAGGTGGTGGTGGGGTGAGGCTAAAAGGACTGTAAAGGGGGGCTGGTGAATTTTGAAAAATGAAAGTTGGAGAACAGGCCAAGTTAAGATGTGAATATGCTTAGAGGAGTGTACATAAACAAATGTAGTTTAGATGAATATGATACATGTAGACAGTTAGGCCAAGTGAAAGCTACCCTTCGTCAACTTTATCATTCCGGGTTCAAACGTGTCATTCCTGTACTCTGTTGATACGAAGTGAAGTTGTAAGATTTCTGAAAACTTTCTATTCAAAAGTGCATATTTGAGGGTTTATTACTTTTAGCAGGTCGCAGTGGTTCCTTCATACAAGGTGTTGATGGTCACGGATTTGATGCATATGGGGAAGCAATTTGTGAGCACAAGAGAAGGCAGCACTAGTCAGATAAGACTAATAAGTAGCTCTACGAAAGTCTATTTCTCTAACTCATTTCTATGGCGTATCTTGCTTCGCTGAATATCTTTCGACATTGATCACTTGGAAGCGGGAAAGTTATAATATTCATTGAGCGAATCTTGGACAAGTTGAACGACGCTATGGTTAAACGACTGTTAGTTCAAACAGAAATCACCCATGGAAAATAAACCAGATTGAAATGAAACTTGTGTTAAAATGAATTTCAAAATCTAATAAAACTGCTGCAGAAATGTGACTTTCATGTAACATTTGAATCATGTCATTAAACTTTTCCTACATCCTCTTTTGCTCTCTTCTTAGGGATTACATTTTTCCTCTTCAACCTTTCTTTCTTCCTCTCTTGAATCCATATAAAAAGAGACTAAAAATTGTTCGTCTAGGACAATAAAACTGGAAGGTTGAAGGAAGCAACATGTGGGAATGGGAGAGAAGTGCATTTAGTTGATGTGTGACAAAAATAGACACCTTGAAGTTGTGTCAGGAGTAGTATTACGACCGGTAAATACAATCAAGCTGTCTCGGGGCTGTTGAAGTTGTAGTCTCACCCCAGATTAGTGTTAATGACAATTTAACACTATCCAGTGGACATCTAAGTTTCAGGAAACTGTTATATTTGCTTATGCGGATATCATAAGTATTTGGCTGGAAACTGAATGAAGAAGCTGTACATTTCGTTTTCCTATTGTCCGACAATGTCAATCGTGGAAAAGTGGACACTTATTCCCAGCACCGTGACTTTGTAGACCTTTCTTTCTTCTACACTCTCGTTACTGCCACATTGGTCTAGATACAGGTTCTTTAACGAATGCCCACTTCCTTCTGGACAAATCCTCTCCACTGGGTTGAACCTCAACGAGGAGGATTCTAGTATCTTAGCATGAATTTGGGGATAAACACTATGATGCATGTCATGTTTCCCATCCCAACTTGTTTTAGCAGATTTCATGTAAAAATGAATAATACCATGGAGACTAAAATTGATTAGTACGTCAAGAATTGCAAGAGAAACTACACCTGGAAAGTTACCATCTCCTAAGTAATAGATGATGAAATTATATTTTATAATGATGGCCGAAATGTTCAAAGTACATTTAATTTCTCAAATTGAGAATTCCCACTTTACTTTGCACAGTGATGCAAGTGAAAAATTGCAAGTTGAAGAATGTGACTGGTTTTCAAAACTTTCCAATCGTAAAATGTTATCACATTGTGTTCATTGTTAGAGCTCACTTTGAATGAAAAATTTGAATTCGTTAAAGCTCTGAAATTTAGTCAGTCTCAGTCAAATTCTATCAGTTGGCAAGACGATGTGACACAATGATATGAACAACTATTCAATTATATCAAATCTTCGACGGTGACTGAGTAAAATGAATAATAATTCCACAGTTCAAGATTTGAAAGATGAGCATGGAGATACATCGCTAGTGAGATAGTAAACAATAGAACTTGCCTGGCTTTGAGGTGACGCCTAATCTTGATATTCTGACTTCATTAACTTCTCAAATCCCACCCCATCCGCCAACTAAGTCGTTTACCCATTTTGATCGTTCAGTTTTCTAATAATTGTTATTAGCATATAATTTTTATTCTACTTCATAAAAGATTAATTCTTGAGTTTGTCTGGGTTCAGTTAGAATGATATAATGCGAAGCAGAATATTCTATCGAATGCGATTTGACTTCCCAAGTACTGTGATCTCGATGCAAATATGATTTTGGTTATGATTCGAATTTCATGGCCTCCACATCAGTGTCTCGATTATCCTGTCTTGGAGTACTGAGGGACAAGTTAACTAAAAGTAAAGTAGTATTGTCCAAGTAATAAATAGTTATTATCCCCAAGCCAGGTAAACTTCTTGAAATTATTTATTTTTTACATTATTTCATGACATTTTTGAAAAATTCATTTAAAACGATCTAATCGGGTGACAGCATTTTAAAGTAGAATTAAGCACCAATTGAACAATAATTTACCAATAGCCTTCAAGTATCAAAATCGTCCCTCAAGGTCAGGATAAAAGGGGGCTTTTTATTGGTTTATGTAACCAGCCAATTTAGCCTACTTAACACCATTTTTTCTGTAATTACGAACGGAGCATAATGCATCAAGGAGTCGCCATTATAGACGTGGCCTTAGTTAATGGGTCACATGTGGAGAGAATCCGATGGTGAACATTATGTAAGTGATTGAAATCTCTGCCAAAACATTGCTTTGATTCCTGCCTCAATCACCTTCACAGGTAGCCACATTTTAGTCTGATAAAAGTAGTTTTAGGTTTACACTATTGATTATGCAAATGCTCCCTTAATTACAGCAATTCTTTCAGTAGAGTAGAAAGCTGCATTAATTAATATAAGTGAGCCAGTTAATGACGCTAAAACGATAATTCGAATCAATACTTTACGAGGTCCAAGTTTCTTCGCTTTACGACTGCAAAAGGAGAGCAAACAACTGCAGAGGAAATCTGGAATGCACGATGCAAATCGTTAATTACTTATACTTCATGCAAATGTAATGACAGAGCACTTACTTAAGTGACTACAACCTTTCCGTTTGGCTAATGAAAACACAAGACCATTAGCACACTGGCTGCTAATGCCCCCTTGCGCACGATGCAATTTGTTCCAGTAGGGCGCCTCATTATTCCAACTCATGATCTAACATTAACTAACATCGATGCTTTGATTTCCCAAAGGCACTGCAAAGCAATGAGTGGGTAGGGGCAGCCACGCCTACATAAGCTCCTCCAATTGCACAGTTGTCAGTTTTGCGTGACCTTGAAATAGCACACACGAATATAAGAGGGCCTGTAAATTGAGAAACTCCAAACAGGTTCTCGGCATCATCTTGTAACTACCTTGTAAGATTATATATGCATTTTATTTTATTATCATAACGTACAGATTCA